>NMRA01000457.1:168748-198278 GCA_002633005.1 Phoronis australis | reverse complement strand
CCCCCCCTTGTGATATCCTAGATCCGCCACTGAAAATAATGCTTTTTCGTTTAAATTGATATCAACACGCTTTCAAGGACATGGCCATCGTTCAGGAATCGTTCCTAACTGTTGTTCGGGGAACTAAGGTTACGGACATAGACGGAAATAGGCGGACGGTTTAATGATCTCGGCCGAGGTACAACACTGTGCTCATAAAGGCTTGAAAACAGAAAAGGGGAAACCGTTATACCATGTTACAAGCTACTTTATTTAATACATATATTTTGGAGTTTTTGAGGTACACTATTCCTTTGAGATAAGGACCTGAACGAAAAATGTGGACAGTGAATCAAACTCAAAGGCTTGTATGAAAATTTGATTTTGACAAACATTGCCATTCGGGCTGACATCACGAGTATGTAATAATCAGCAATCTGCACCAGTCAAACTCGGTGGTCGTGTTCAGTATGATTTCATGACCAGTGTGCACAGTGCAGTAATTAAGTAAACTATAAACACAAACCGCAATTCACTTACACCGTGGTAGTGCCCAAAGTGAATTCCCCAAAACAGCATTACAATGGATGAAAGCATTGATACTTGTTTTATCATATGACGAACAACTTTTACAAACCACAGCCAAAACTGATATAAAATAAGAAACCTTCCTCAGTGGCTCAAACGCATGGGCATACGATGGTGTACGATGACATCGCGTTCTGAAGTTTTCGTATCATTGGTCGAATAGTGTCATTACGTAGAATTATCTGAACTTGATTGAAACAGATACATCTGTGTTATATGTTTCTATACTTTTCTTTACCACGATAATCGTGCTTTATCAAGCAGTAATTTGACGTATTGAAAAAATTACGACGGCGAATAAGACAGTGGGGGACATAAATGTAGTACATATACGCGATCCGTCCAGCTAAACTGTGTTGATGACTAATTCGTCATTCCCACGTTGTTTCTGACCGACGCGATTGTGATAAATACAGGAACAAATCTAGGCTTCCTTGAAGTTTCTGTGACCAATCCGAAACCATGTTCAATGAAACAACTAATCACGACGAAGAAGGAAATGTACGCCTTACGGGAAGAGTTGCTACATGACGTCACAATAGATCCTGTACCTACGCAACGCAATACAATGCACCATGAAACTTTCTCAGTAGTTACCCTCATTGTGTATCTTGTACGTTTTAATGGATGGCAAGCAATCACGACTCTTGGAACCAGTGTGCTCAATCCTCAGATTCGTTTTTGTGTCTCCTCAAAGCTTCATTGTCTTTCGCACTGTTTACCCTGACCGCCTCTTACCTAAGTTGGGTAACGTAGACGTTACCACATGTGCGATAGGCATTTTACAATCGATTTTAGGCAGTCGTGGTGTTAAGTAAAAAGTGGCATACTTGGTTCTGGCCTGTACCAGATTCATTTCGAATCCTGTGTCTCAAAGTTGAGATGAGCTCAGGCAATATTGTGTTACAAAAAGGACACCGACTCTTTTCCACTGGTATCAGGTGACCCCGAGTGTACAAACAGAACGATGAATCCCTCCTCATTTCAACTTGCATCAGGTATCTTTCCGACTTTCAATTAAAAATAACACGCCAATTTTCAAGGAAAACAGACCAGGACCGGTTGTGTTACTTTTTTCCCGCTTTATGGTGCAAATTATCGTGTGATCGCTGGCGACTGTTATGCTTCCCGTGCATAGCAGCCTCTTGGTGTTTCTTATCGTGTGCCATTTGCCTCGCTTCAACAACGGAATGTCCCTTGCCCACCAAAGGAATATCGACCACGTACTTGTTCTCGCTAAAATGAACAATTTTAGAAGAAGTTTGCTTTAAGTCAAAACCAATGCTTTCCTTGTTTTCATCTTTCTGCCCTTCTTTGTTACCTTCCTCACTTTTCCCTTCGCTGCTGTTTTGGATATCCTCTTGTGTCTTTGGTGGTGGGCCATCGGCCTCTGCACTAGAATTCGGCCTCTTATCTTTAAAATCTTCGACTGCGTCGAAGAATACCTCGATGTTATCTGCTGTTGCCGAACTTCGTCGTCCGCTTTCAATGACGATCGACTGCACAACCGTTTGTTTTTGCACGAGATCTGCATTATACTGATCACCGCCGTGCTCATCTTCATCATTTTCCTCGAGACGTTCCACGTTACCTGAGTCTGAAACGACTGACGTCTCATGAAAACTGTGGTCGCTTGAGTTACTGGTTTGCCTGTGGCGGCGCTTGAACGCAGTGATTCCGAATTTGATGAGAGTTTTCATGATTGCGAGTGCAACGGCTACGAAAAATCCAATGCCAAGCCAAAAGTACACGCTCGCTGTCTCACCTGTTAAGAATACACTGGTGAAAGTAAGCTTTAAAAAATCTTTAAAGAATTTCAAGGAATGTGTATACACAGTTTACAGAGCACACTCCAGTTGGCACAATAAGATTTTCATTGGCGCACCGTGATTTCTTACCTCGGGCAAACTGACGCATTAAAACTGGGTTGACAATCCTGCTTTACTTAGCCTTCCGTGAGAATACGCATGGAATTCCAAATTCTGATACAACGGCAATTCTCAACAGTCGATCAAAACCAATCAAACTCGGTGTCATCGATAGTGCCTTGGGTCTGCAGTATTATGAAGTAACATGTACTTATTCTAAATGCGGATTTACGTGCTTCGTAACTGAAACCCAGTTTATGAGATCAACCACTTGTCGCGTAACGCATAGCAGACACCGTGAATGATAATCGGGCGCCGAAAATCGAATCAAAAAAGACAGAAAAGATTAACGTCAATCACTCAGTGTTCCTCTAAATTTGAACCATAGATTTGAGGACATATGGTTCAATGAACCTGAGTCACACTTTTCTAAAATGTGAAAAGAGACTACAGCTAATATCCGCAGTCAAATCCTCTTCCAGGGGTAATTTTCGGGCTGAACTACAAATGTGACTGATAACTGAGAGTTTTGAGCGCACATTGATTTTGAAGTCTATCTGAAGTCCCTAGAGCTGGAACCAGTTTTATTAAAGCTCATGCGCCCAGTCGTTGATGTGACCGTAGCATACTGACTGCTGCGTTATCCAATGAAACCAAAACGTTACAACCGACATAACCTTGACCGTTATTTGCATTTTAATACACCTTCATTAACCAATGTGCCCATTACGACCGTCTTAGCTAACTAAAAAGCATTAGAAGATCTCGGAGTCATAAAACTGCAAGATTTGGTAAAAAATCTGTCTTTCTAGCTGGTATCGAAAATCGCGCATTTTAGTTGGATGGTGTTACACCTACCAGAGCAAGAAGGCGGAATTTCTAAATGTCCGAAGAGGCACACCTTCACCAGCTTGCTTCTTGTGGCATCTGTCAGAGTCCAGGGCCACTCGTAACCCATAATACATTTGAACGCGACATTCGTTCCGTGAGTCACGTTCAGCTTAGGTCCCTTTATGGAGTCGCCATCCAAGATCGCTACCGTGTAATGGCTGTCAGGTCCTGGCAAAGTAACAGCGCACCAAGCTGAAAGGAACGACAAAAATTAAGAGCTGAGAACTTGTTTAGCTCCCTTTCCGGGCGTGCAAGTAACTAACTCAGAAGCAGCTAACATGGGAAAACAAACGAGTAGATAAGAATAACTTTTTTGAAGATGTTCATGCTGAATATCTTAAGTATTAAAATCAACGATAGGAACGTGGCGGCTACTTAAAGGCCCAATGACTGGGTTTTGGATGTTAAAACACTCTCTAACGTCGGTTTGATCAATGTTCGTGTATAAGATGAGGTTCATAAGATACTATTTTTCAACTCGTCAAAAAGGTTTTGTTGTATCATACTTCTGACACCGTACACTAGTAAAATTCTTTCAGATCGAGTCAAAAATTCGAACCAAACACAGCAGACGATATGTCAGCTGAAAAGGTCAAAGGTATAATGAACACCTGGACACACCACTAACTCCAAAAGGTTATGCTCTCAGGACCGAACTCAACTTTCGAAGGTCATGCACCACTGAAGGTAAATCTAACCGATTTGCAGCTCGAGAGGCTGAGAAAAAAAAACAAGTATGACGCAAAAATAAACGCAGTTGGTTCACGTCTTAACCACGACTCATTTTGAGACCTGCACTCAAAGACAATGTATTGTTTAACTTGCGACATCCAAGCGACGGGCGTAAGCGGGTCTCATGATTATCGCCTATGGGATACTACCATTGTTTTTCTTTGTTTCGTCTTTGTTGGATATAGCAATACAGGTCGCACGGTTATCGTACCTTGGGCGCACATCAACCGGTTACCAATAAATGCTTGTCATTGTCTTTTTTATCAGAAAACATGATGAACAATGGATATGTCTATCTACCGATCTCTATGCGACGAACTTGCGACCTTGTTTTCCGTGGGAGAATAAAAGTAAAAAAGCGCCCACCCACATCAACTTGAACTAATGAATCGTGTTCTTTGGAAAGCTGCACAAAAGTTCATAAATATGGTCTGAAAAGCCATGATTTGTCAAGCGATATCCAGGTACCTGGAAAAGACGCAATGGGCAGTATTGTAAAGTCCACAAAGCTTGGCTTAGTCACTTAAAAGCCGAAAAACCGTTTAAAAGTGATCGCCATTATGTTGGCGCAATATACTGCAATACCTGCAGCGACTTTTGCGTTTTGCGAGTTGCATTTGTGTTTCTTTCTATTTGTTGAATTATTTTACCACTTAGCATCGATTCTCGCCGCCTGCCGACCGTTTCTGCGGTCCTCCCGGTCCCCCCCAGTGTAGCAACCCTGTCGCTTTGACATATCTGCAGTTGGACGGTTTATGCGCGCTGGTGACTGTTGACAAGATTTAGAATAACTACTCGACATTACAACTGCCTGTTGAAGTAAACTATCACATTTGGCACTTGAAAACGACCGGATTTTATNCCCCCCCAGTGTAGCAACCCTGTCGCTTTGCCATCCAGGACGCTTCCCTGTCGCAGTGTTTTGAATCTCTGTAGAGACGTGCTTTCAAATGAGCAAAATAAACTTAATTTAATTTGAAGCCGCGATTGTCGTTGCGTCCAAACTGGTGACATATCTGCAGTCACGTTGTTGGAATCCACGCAAACCAAAACCTTGTTCAGTAACAGACATCTATTCTGTGCAACATCAGTCTCGTAAAAAGTATCCGTCTTTGGTCACAGTTTTGAGAATCAGTTCTCGGCTTTGCTTAATTCGTTCCAAAGTCGTAGACAGGCACGGAAGAAGTCTTGTGAAATCCTAGATACTAGTTAAGAGATTCGCAGCTTCGTGAAGTCGCGCGTCCTAACACGAAACTACGTTCGGAGGACTCGTAATTTCCGGTGTCTTGGTTTCGTGGAGTAACGAAGTTAAACTTTTGGTTTTATTTCGCGTACTTCAAACAAATTTTGTTTTGAGTTTGAAACTAACTTGCTGTGTTTCATGCAAAGTGAATCGCGTATGCCAGTCATACAAGTCTGGATTTTGCTATAAATCGCGCCAGAAATAACTTGACAAGTTGTTGATTCGGCCCGAATACTGCGACAGCTCAATACAAGAATCAAGGCTTTTGGCCCTAAGAAAAGGAGATTGGATTAACTGGATAAAACCTCTCCATGTAGTTGAATTCGCAGTTGTTTAGTTTGAAGTTGTGATTTTATAGGATTTTGGTTCGACCTAAATGTAGTACTTTCTCATTTGTCACTACGTCTGCAATATATGCCTAGCCCCAGCTATCCACCTGCTAACAGTAACAGTGTTGTTTTTTTTTCTGTGACGACTTTGTCTCACCTTCATGTAGGTTACTACATGTCAATCGACCACTTTTGATGCATACTTTTCCAAAAATGTCAGTTCTGCTATTCAATTTTTCGTTTTTTCATCAACTAGAAAATCTACACAAATATGGTGCTGTACCAGGACTTATACGACAATACGAAGACATGACATCCCAGAATATTGATTTGGAGGTGAAGTTTTTGCCATTAGTAAATATATGTCGTGATAAATATAAATTAATGCACATGGTGATAGCTATTATTTCAAACATCTGTACACTCTGAGGTGCAGTAGCCCTGGTCCTCTTGGAAAGCAGTACACATTGATGGGATTACCCTTGTTAAACATTGGATTGCTTTAAATTTGGAAATTTTATAAGTGCTCTATGCTGATGCTCAAGCTATAGGACTTCCTGTATGAATTCTCAAATAAGATAGATCAAGAGGAAATTCTACAATATCACGATTGGTTGAGAAACTCTATTTTGGAAAAAAATAGTATGCTAAGGGTGTGTCGTGTATTTAACCAATTCTGCATAATCATAAGTATGTTTAGAAGAGGCGTTACAATGTACTTTTGGCCTATTGTGATAATGACAGCAAGTTGTTGACAATCAGGTTTTGCACATGATATGTCAATGTCAGCTAGCCTTGGCCCTTTCCCCAAGAACATAGCTGTATAAATTACACAAATATTTATTGTTAAATATTGTTACAAATTAATTTTTGTCGGTTAATACTTGTGCCTATGCTTATGAGTTGATTCTTGCATTACTGAATGTAAACAAACACTAACACTACTTGTGTTAAAAAATCAGCTGATGCGACTGTAAGTGAAAACACGAGAAATCAGCAGAAGACGTTTTTGGCGCTTATAACTTATAACATGACTGAATTATCTTGTGAATACTTTCAAACGACATGGCATAGAACAACATACGCGCCTTATTTTTATAAGTCTTAAAAAACTTCAAAAAACAAATAGCAGGACTATTTACTTAACTCTCGGACCTTAACTAGATCTTCAAACGCGGGACGGCCGGCTGCAACATTCGTAAAACTGGAAGTTTTGTTTCTTCCGTCCGCAGCGCCCTCTCATCACCAGTGCTTATGCCCTTTGGTCTGCAAAATGCTCAACACACTCTGACGAGAGTTGTCAGTCCCTATGTACATTCTATGGTGAAACTGTGCTAATACTTATTTTTCATATATGGCATTATGAAGATTGACTACCTACGTCAATAAGTAACGCCAACTAAAGTTATGATTGGCTAAAAATGCCTAACCTAACCTAACTGAGAAACTCTAGCAGAAGATCATGCGTCTGCTTACGAAACAGAATTATGGTGAACGAAACCACACTTCAAGATTCATCTTAAGTTGAATAATTTGTATTTTGTTATACAAAAAATCGAAGCTTTCCACACGACAACCTATAACAAATGCCAACGCAGACAATGTGTAGCCTGCTAGCACATCTCTAAGGCAGAGCAAAAAACGCAACTTTGACAAATCACCGAAAGTAGCACTTGAAAACAGAGGTGCCTTGAACGTATGAGCACGCCGTTCCGAACTTGTATGACAGCTAGGTGAAGTTTCGCAAGGTCATAGATCGTCTGTGTCTCAGTCAAAACTGACTCTTCCAGGAAACGACGCGGTGTTTGCCCCGAGATTCTATTCATGAAACACTACTCTGAGGGTGAAAGAGTTTTACTTGTAAAATATATTCTATATGACCACCTGGTAACTTGCTGGATTGTGACAGCATTTCCATATTTTCTGCCGCCAGTGAGACTAAAAGGAAGACTTTTTGAGCACTGTTACTGCCACCAGTCTCAACCCACCCCACACTGGTTGAGTTGCTCATAAACGCATCATTTTTGCTCACCTCAGTTGGATTTTCTTTTTCAATAAAACGAGAAGATCGGAACCAATTGTTTTTTACCTAAATATGTCAATGAGTTCATTTTTACGAAATCTTTCTAAACATGTGAACAGGGAGGAGGTTTTCATTTACTTTGATTCCGCTTTCATTGCATTATAACTTGAAACAAAGGCCTCAATACTTGTCTGAACGAACTGAGGAGAACCCAAAACTTTCCAGAGCAAGTGCCAACCCAACGAGAAAAGATTAGGAGCGGCGAACGTTAGTTGGTTAAGGCAACGCATTCACGTTTTTTTTTTAAGGAAGCTGGAAGTTGTTCACATTTTAACTAGAAGCCCATGGAGACGACGACAACTCTTGCAACTGTCATTATCGTCACCTTGTGACGACTCAGTTGGAAAGGTTCACCACCTTGTAACGATTCAGTTGGACGGTTTATGCGCGCTGGTGACTGTTGACAAGATTTAGAATAACTACTCGACATTACAACTGCCTGTTGAAGTAAACTATCACATTTGGCACTTGAAAACGACCGGATTTTATTAAATACACATTTAAAGAGGCATGGAATGCGAACGCTGGTCAAAAATATCTTAGACAATTCCTGTCGAAAGCACCATCTCGTAACGTCAAGCACAGAATAAATTCACGATTTTTGAAATCCGCGCAAAAGAAAAACTGTGGTTACCACAGAAATCATAATCTCCCTCCCACTTATGATAAATGCACTCATGCGCTCACAATTAGTTGGTTGTAGTCGCTTAAGGTCAAAGGTCACATTTTCCACGTAAGGGAAATGTGCTACCTCTATGTCTTGCCATACCAAATAAGGAAACGTGCTTTGCTTTGTGGCAGGAAAATCGACGAAATGGCGAGCAGTTTGAAATTTGAAACTAAAAGAAAATGTCTTTTGATTTGATAACAACGGAAATTAAAAATATTTACAAACAAATCCTAAAAATACCTGGTAAGCAGGTTGAATTCTGTTTCAGAGGCAGAGAACCACTTTCAATATTGCAGTTTAGTCTGTTTAATGCGTTCCAGGCCTCTTTAAACAGTACCCACCATGGATTTTTGCACATTTTGAATTACCGGTGGCCACAAACTAAATGTATGACGTAAAATTTAGCTAAACCCATGTTTATTTTGTGTAATTAGCTCGAAATTTTGCCAATTTTCACATTTCCCGCCATGTGACGTCATGGGTTGAACACAAGAGATTAGTGACTAGCTTTGAACAATGGCGGAAAGCAGGGAATTTGAAAGCGACGACGATTATGAGCAAAAATGGAACGAATACTATGAAGAAACGTACGAAAATGGTGGCCAGGATGAGGAAATGGAGTTGCACGAAAGCGAGAATAAGTTTAATGTGCTTCCGGCTGCGTACTTTTCCACTTTGAGCCTTACGAACTGGATCCTCCCGCGAGAGAAGCGGCCTCGGGCTCGGCGAGTCAACCCAGTCATCCAACAGACGATCCTGAACTAAGAGCTGATGTTTCTGAATGATGAATATTGTCCTTTATTGAACCAGGCCTTCATCGTAATGTCTCTTGTGACTGGAGTTGGAACGCGAGTCCTCAAAGTGGGCCCCGGACCGAATCGCTTGGTCCACGATGACATCCCACACTCTCGTTCGGCGCACGAAGCGATGCCACTCCTGCGCAACTTTGGTATCCTTCGGAACACCGAGACGTTCTCCGGCTGGCTACTGTTGCTGCAGCCTCCGGAAACACATCTTTTGATCCCTCTACGAACCTTCTCGACGCTAAATGTATTTTGCTTTCTCTTCACTCAATACACTTTGCATAACTCTCTGATCCGAACAGTTTGGCGAACGACTTTGTTTCAACCCATGGCGTTATACATAATCATTATTTTTTTCAATTTTTGCGTGTTTCTTTATGAGCTGTGCCCTAAAGGCACTGAAATCTAGTAAGATATAATAATAAAATTTATTTTGAGGTACAAGAGTCATGTTGTGTACACTTTAAACTGTCTTGCCACAACATGTTTTGCCCAACCAGTCACTAATAGCAATATTACATTTCTTATACACTTATATTGAATTGGTACCCTAACGGTCAACTCCACTTGAACGAGAGCATATGTTTGGTTATTTTCTTTACTATCGAGGACAAGTCAACTCCAACTATGGTATCAGTATGACCAAAGCACGCTACCTGATAGGTTAAACGTTAGCAAGGCGTGATCTTTGTACTTTCGGCGCAAGCAGCCGTGAAAACTGAACCCGTCCAACTCAATCGTAACAATGTGAGACTAAGACCGTTCCATATATAACGATGACGACGACCACGATGTAATGACAACTGACAACGAGAATGTGGATAAGAAGCTCTGCAAAGATTTCAATACCTTGAAAACAATCATCCTCAGGGCATACATGATGAACGGATCGTTCTCCTTCGCAAAGTCCATTGTTCAGTAACGAGCAGTTCGCGACTACGTGGCTATAGCCCCTGTTGTAACACGTGAATTTGCAACGCTTCCCGGTGTACCATTGTGTCCAAGTGCTCAAATCTACAAGTAAATGCAGAAATAGGTAAGAGCTAACAGTAGCACTCAAAGGGCCATAATCAGATTTACGACCGAAAACCTCATTACTCTGCGCGAGTACTGTTGTTCCTGGGTTTTCTTCAATTTTATTCTTATTCTTATTCTTATTACTCTGCGCGTGTAAGCGCAGAGTACTGTTGTTCCTGGGTTTTCTTCAATTTTATTCTTATTCTTATTCTTATTCTTCTTATTCTTCTTCTCATTCTTCTTCCGACCAACTTTAAGGCTTAATAACTACAAATTGGGTGCAGGTACGGTCTTTAAATTCAGCATATGACTTTTGACAGTATATAAATTTTGATTGGTTATATAATCATATTCCATATTGCTCCGGAAGAGGTCGTTTGGTGCAAAGGTCATGTAATTTTCAAAATGCTACTCCTCCTTCAGCTTTAAAAAGCTACCTTTCTCAAATTCGGTGCACAACATGGCAATTTAAAAAATTACTTTTCTAAGTAATCGGGTCATCCAATCAGGTGAAATAGGTCAAAGGTCATTAGGTGCAAACTTAAATTTTGAGCTAGACACTTCAAATTGACAGGTCTGATTGCCACAGGTAAATCAAATCGGAATCCAAAGTTTCAGGTCATTTAGTGCAAACATGGAGTCACTAGGTGCATTTTTCTTCTGAAAATTTGACCTTTTCAATCAGCAAATATTCTGATGTGTCAACCGTTAGACAACTGTGATTCTCAGCGTTAAACATATTTTCCATGGGCTTTGCAATAATTCTCCTAAAGATGCTTAAAATGCACCGGATAAGGTCAATTAGTGCAAAGGTCATGTAACGTTCAATATGTTATATCTCTTACGTTTTTCAAGGAATTATTTTCAATTTCAGCACACTGGTGTAAGTCAACATGCCAATTGAATAACCTACTTTACTTTGCAATAGGCTTAACCAATCAGAAAAAATAGTTCAAAGGTCATTGAGTGCAAACTAAAATTTTGAACTAGAGACTTCAGAATTACGTATCTGTTTACTAAGTGCGATTGAGTTTGAATTCTAAATTTTCATGTCATCTGGTGCACCCATGGGGTCATTAGGTGCTTTTTTCTTCTGAAAGTTTGACCACTTCATTCATCTTGTATTCTGAAGTGCTTAAAGTAAAACATCTGTGATTATTAGCATTAACCAGCCTTTTAATCGAGTTAACAATTACTCCCTCATCGCGGCTCATAATGCACCGGAAGAGGTCAAGTAGTGGAAAGGTCATCAAAAAAATAATAAGTAATTTCTCCTACAATTTAAAGAATTCCTTTTCATATTGGTAACCGGGTTACTGTCAGTAACTTCCCATAACAATTCCTTTAATACGCACGCGCAGAGTCCATTATTGTCACGCCGTGACAATAATCTTTCTAGTTTTAGGTCACTATTAGACGGGGTAGTCTTCTTGAATTTGTCAGTTTTTGACCAGAGCTATAAAACAACAAAATCCGTTGTGTTTCTGTGATTGTATTTCAAATCGCCAATTGCGGCCTTCGTCAGCCAGCCATTCGCTGTGGTCAACCTGGACATGTTATTTGCAATTTAAGGCCTGGCGATCGCTAAATTTGACATTTTTGAGTCTTCCTCGATGGTGATTGAACAATGGATGTTTAGTTTCTGATAGTCGTGTCATTCACATGTTACGCCATAGAACTTTAGGGCTAGAGTTCCAAATTACGCGGCCACGTATGATAAATTAAGGGAAAACGGACGCCAGGCTTGAGCTGGGGTGTGTACGATCTCAGAATATTTGGTTGTGAACCGTAATGGTACAAACACAGTAGCCTTTCCCTGAATGTCACAGCGAGTTAGTTCGGACAATGAAGTGCCGATAAACCCAGCCACCGGTTAGTCAGTAAGAATGTTATGTAGGCCCGAGAAATGTGTTCAAATTTGGCCAACTTCATAACATCATGTCTCAGAAATGGGTGATCGGATTCCTACGAATCGTTCAGATATTATAGTTTATGTGCTGTTTACTAAAACCCTTTTAAGAATTGTTTGTGAAAAGGTTCACTTTTGTAGTAGGAGGATTTGTTAAAATTGGACTTTTATTATGACTTTCAAAAAAATCAAAAGATATAAAACGAAGACGTTCGTGACTTCGGCATACCCGTTGCAGGGGTTTGTTGGTTTGCAACCGGTCCACAGATTTCCAAAGTGTTTGTGTCAATGCGTCAGCAATACCTAGAAAAGCAATAGCATGCCATCATATTTCATTTAAATTATTTCTGAGTTATTTATCGACCGTTAAAGGTAGGAAAATTGCCGACTCCTCTATGTTCAAAACACCCAAAATTAATGTTATGGAACGTACTACTGGATAGTTTTAATCTCTACCAATGTCATTGACTGACGCACTTCGCTGTATGTCATTTTGTATTCAACACCATTGAACAACACAGCACGGAAATTTCTTGAATTTTACTCTCGTACAGAATTATTTCACCAAAGAAAGAACATTTGGTTTTTAACGCGTTCATTGTCTATTGCATCGCAAGTAAAGCTTCTAAAATATGAAAACGAAGCCAAAATTGGAAAAAAAACTAATTAGCTTATGTAACGAATATAACGTGATATTATACTTACAATAATGGGAAATATGAGTTTTAGAGCACTCGTTCCAAAAATTTACAAAGCCCTTTTTGATGTTCGACAGCTTGTAAAGTTTTGATTATCACTCAAAAACCCAATTCACTACTTGCACACTAGTGGTGGCGCTCCAAACAGGATTGTTGTGCATTATTATTTAGGACTCAATGTCTCGTTTTTGCATCACTTTTACAACGCAAACATGAAAACGCGCGTGTTGCAAACATGCAGAACACTTGTAGTTTGGACACAACACCTCGTTCTCACGCATAATGGCGATTTCGTGCGAGTAGTGAATTGGAATGGTGACAGAAAACGTATGATTCAGAGGGAACTATATAAAACATAAAACCTATCCAAAGGCACCTAAAATAGTCTACCATTTATCGACTGGGGTAAAGCTCCGCCAGTAAAGCGTTGAACGGCGACCGCGAGTTTTATTCTGCGTTGGGACGGATCTCAGAAAACCTTTTTTCTCGGCAAGAACGTCACTTTAAGTAGTAAGTGGTATAAGCACTTGTGTGCCAACAGGTCGTAAATAAATGTTGGTGTTGATTGAATGTGTGGTGCACCTTTATTCTACACAAACGAAAAGTGCGAAACAAAAATATGTAAGAGGAATAGCATTTACTTCAAGTTCCCGGAAACACGATCAGAAAGTTTTTGAAAAGATTTTTTCAATCAATAGTGCTGAAAATCCCAACAAATTTAGTAGGCATTCACCTGTTTTCTCTCGGTCAGCTTTGACAGTTCGTACAAAACTGACAAAGTTCTCGGCGCTCGATAAATTGTAACTACTCGTGGCTATGGTGCATTCCTTTTCGGTGATTTTCCACTGGGCAGCTGCACAGTCATCCGTCACGGAGCACAATGATGCGCATGCGTAAGCCGAGGACAGATATTTGGTAGATGCGTTTACGGTAGAAATTGAAGAATTTTCCACGACTTTAATGTCTGAAACCAAACTAGAAAGTTGATGTCGTTAGATAAAAATTCTTACTAGACGTTGCTCACAATTCCCTCTTAGTGAACGCTAGAAATATTGCGTATGCTTTATGCAGTGATACGCCGTAAAATGTAACAATTTCATAAAATCTAACAACTGTTATATTTTACTTCATTGTTACATTTTACGATGCTGAGCCCCTCCTAAAATGTAACAAATAATTACACTTTAAGTACTTGTTACATTTTACGTCGAATGCGTTATTACATTTAAAAAGAAACCAACGTCATATCACAAAGTAAATGACTAAAATCACGAACAAGTGGTGTCTCGCACGACCGGGGACAACCCCGTCACCAAGTGTCAAGATGGCGCTGATCGGTTTCAGCCATTTGAGGCTTGGCTATGCGCGCTATGATTGACCGCTGTCTTGACCTCATTAAAACAAAGGCAGATTTTAATTATTTTCACAGGCGTTGTTGCTGCCACTCATAAAGCAGAAGCCGCTGTTTTGGCTATTGTTTGAAATAAAGGTTGTTGGCGTACTTGTTTTCAATACTTTTCTTTTAAAGTCACTATTTCCTTTACTTTCGCCTGCTTAGATCACAAATTGAGCTTTGCCAATCGAAAGATATCACCAAAATTAACTCTTTTCGTAA
The DNA here is from genome assembly GCA_002633005.1 of Phoronis australis. Lineage (NCBI taxonomy): Eukaryota > Metazoa > Phoronida > Phoronidae > Phoronis > Phoronis australis. The sequence goes on along the minus strand of NMRA01000457.1, from coordinate 183,853 downwards.
ATTACAGCCATGTACATACTCTCGTTATTTTACTATTAATTTTTTAAATTTATAAAAAGTGGGCGGACCTTCAGCCAAACCTCATTATTTANATCAGATCCCATTTTTGAGTTCGGGTGCGAATTGCTGACTAGCACACGTGCGCAACCAGGGCGGGTCTTGGGGGGTGAATAAACAACGCATAGGCGCAGAATGAACCCCGTTTACCGTTTTTTTAGACAACAGGACCGTAAACCCAAGAATTCAAGACCCCTGCATCCCCAGACTTTAGGCTGGGCGCGCGCATCTGCCGAAATGCTGCTTATTCCTGTGCCCTGCCCCCCCTAACTGAAAAACCTGGATCCGCCCCTGCTACGGGTTGAAACATCACTTTCTTTCCAAAAAGGACAGGGCCCTCAATCCCTCAAATTTGGGGCCCAATATCAGCCCTATTCCCCTCTCAAACATATTGAGTTCACATCACCTGTAACCACACAGGTGACAATTTTTAAGAGCACAAAAGGCTACTTTAAATTGAGGCAGAGCCTATGAGAGCTTGCAACAGGGCGGGGGTGCTATTGATGGTGATCGGGAGGTAGATTGTTCCCGCCCTCACTCGGCGAAAAAATCGCCTCTCAGTAGGCACTGGCACCGTTCCCCTCGGATGAAAGAGGCTCCTGAAGAAACATGAAAACTATGATTGCATTGTCCAGTTAACTGAAATTGAACTCTAAAACGAGGTTATGTTTTGGACGAACGAATTAGGTCACGGTGTTTTAATTTTAAAATTCAACTTGGTCCAGATTGATATTTGAAATCTAACACATGAAACAGACGTAGGAATTGTTACAACCTAGAAAGCATTGATGGTCAAATAATTTTATTTTCAATTACGAGCCTGGTTTTTTATTTTAATAAAAATATATTTAATAACATCAATTCTTTCAGACCAATGACAAATCAACTGTTAGTCCCAGTGAGTGCATAGGATCAGGCTATGCTTGATGTTAATATTCTTGATCAACAAATTAAACCAGATGTGACTAATTGCACATGACAGACACCACTGTCGAATATGTCTTCAACTCGTCAACAATACGAGCAGATGACCTGTATTGTGATCAACAATTTACAAGAAAAAACGTAACCCTGCATTCAGCATGATACCTAATCCGTAACACTACGATCGCCGCAATTTGGTTATATTTACTTTTCCTGTTTCGAACCTAGTTTTCCGAAAAAAATTAAACCCTTTCGTCAGACAACTCTTTGGCGCCTTAACTTGTTCTCTAATGTAATTTTCTACGTCTCTGTGGTCAACTGTCGACACATCATTAGAATTTAATATCCAGGTTGGACTCGAAAGACCGGCTATTTAACTCACGCAATGTCTACTTTCGCTTTGTTTATCGCAGTGAGCCTCGCTTTTGATCTTAATGGCCGCCGCGTGAATGGGGTCTATAACCAAGCCTCAAATGGCTAAGCCGATCGGCTGGACCGGAGGGCACTCGAGTATTTTTGGACAAGAGGTGCAGCCCGAAAATTCGGATACCTACCAATCTAAAGAGTGGGCTCGGACAAAAATGTTACCCAATTAGAGAGTAATTTTGTGTAATAATTCACATTTTCGCACAATTCTGTTTCAGAATTCAGAAGAAAGCACCCTTTTGGATAGTAGTTTGTCGAAAATGGCACCATTTTGGAGAGTATTTTTGCTGTGATAAAACACCCTTTTGGGAGGCTCTTTCCGTATACCTCTTCTATAGAAACACCCTCCAGGATGACAGAGCATAAATTTGGCTACCCAATATCATTTTTATTACTATTACATTACAATTACTACTACTACTATTACTATAATTGTTATCGTTATCGTTGTTGCTATTGTTATCATTACTATTGAATTTACTAGGACACAGTGTAACGTACACAATATATGCTTAGGAAAGTGCTAATACATCATGGTCCTGGCTCAAAGATTTTAAATTCATCTCATTTCAGTAGTATAGTTCAAAGTTTTCACCAGGCTTCGAATAATAGACAGCGAATGCTGTTTCAAAATGATTTTAACGGGTTCCTATGATCAGCCTTAACGATATTGTCCGAAACTTCTTGGCAGCTCTGGATCCAGAGTAGGACTACTTTTTGGAAACGAAGAGGTTGAGATTTAGGATCTGGTTAAGACGTGCATCAACTTCAAAAATTGATTATTTTTAAACTGTCGGCAAGCACGGTAATGTTTGTGATATAACTATAATCATTTGTAGTTTGCCACGAAGAACTGAATTCAGACTGCAACCTTTTTGCTTCCAACTTACATCTAATATATAATTGCGAGGAGGCATATATTACAGAAGTTCATTCAGATAATCCGAGAAAGAAGCCCTAAAAGTGCGTGACCCGTTTTCCTCCGTTTGACAAAAATCTTGCAAACTCATGAAATATGACGTTGCTTTTGTAAAATGCAACAATGATACATTTCTCGCATTTGGATTCGATGTAAATTGTAACAATTACGTAAATATAGATTATTACATGGCGAAGTTGTTATCCCCCGTATTCTAGAGCCCGAGTGGATTTTGGAGAATTATCGCCCGAGGGGAGTTAGCCCCGAGGATGATAATTCTCCAAAATCCACGAGGGCTTTAGATAAGGGGATAACGACTGAGAACATGCAATAATCTATTTATACCACATACCGAACGAGAAACATTGCAATGAATCGATCTACCTTTCTCGACTCGCTTCGGCTTTGTAACTACTTTCTATATCAGAGACCCGGGGTGGGAGGTCGTGACCTTTTCAGGAAAGCCGAGCTATTTTTGTCAAATAATGCTTTTACACAAAACCAATTGAAAATTTAAACAAAATAGAAATAAAGTGAATCTATAAATTAAGGTTTAGCAAATATTATGGCGAACTACACATTTTATCACGCTATGCTGCGACCGGGAAAATATCTTCTGCTAAAGTACATGTAGGTTACAAGTGGTAACTGAGTATAATGTTCAAGTCAAACGATCCCGACGACACGATACCCGCATTCAAATTGGAATCGGTGAGTTACAAGTGAGAGAACATAAAAGAAAAATTTCACTGAATTAAGATATCGTTTTTATGGAAATTATGCGTCTTATTTTTCATAGCGTTTAAATGTCGGTACAATGCACTTTGCTGAACATGCGATTGTTGCTCGAGCTCATTTAAGTATTCTATTTTCACGTTTGATGACGTCAGCCGCTGAGTGGTGTAGTGGTAAAGTCCCGGCGACCTAAAACTCTTGAGGCCCGGGTTCGAAACCAGTCTCGGGTTTGAAATCAGCCTCGGTTTCGCGCCTAAATTTTATCTCACTAGTGAGATAATGAAATGGGTTATTACACGGTTGTATTTGCCATTCGAAGGTAATACTGGGGTATAAAATGAACCAATTTGTTACATCTTAGGAGAGGATTATCAAGATAAAATGCAACAGTGACGAAGTTGTTACATTTTATTGCGTATCAGTGCTGTCAATGGAAGATGATCATTTGTTTATCGGTATTTTCCGTAAATAAGCCCATGTGTGTTTATCGGAAAATTATGTCAAATAAACGCTCATGGGCGTTTATTTGGGTATTGGAACTTCCAGTGTCAAGTGTCCAGATAGTGGTACGTTTATTCGGAAACTTCCTCTTAAAAAGTCCACTCAGCGTCAACTTTTAGTCACAAATTCAAGTTTGTGGAGCATTTACTTCTAAAAACGAACAAAGTGTTGACTTATTTATTGACATAATATATAAAATAGGTAAAAAAGTAAAAAAAATCTCAATCTAGGCCTACGTGCATTCAGTTCATGCTGGTATTTGCGTAGCCAAAACTACGACTTACCGTTTACACGCCCCCTTTCCTAATGAACGCCCGGGCGTTTGTTTGGCGTTTTACTTACTAAAACGCCTGAAAATTTTCCGAATACAAGCCCATGGGCTGATTTACGGAAAGTCCCGGTATGTACTTAAGCCCAGTGTTTTGACTAGAAGAAAAGCCTTCAATTCGTTAGCGAAACAGGATATTACCTACCGAGTATAATTACCATTATCCCAGTGATACGCTCTCATGCACGCGCTTTTCCTTATGTGCTATTAATTTCTTTCATATTTATATTGGGTAGAACTTCCAGAAACAAAGAACAGATATCTCATTATCTTCATATTAGATGAAAACTACGGTAGACGGCATCAAAAAGCCTAATTTGTATTTTATCAGTTCAAAAGCACCGTATGGTGATAGAAAATGTGTTGAATTGCATTTGCTACTAAAAACTATAGCCACCTGTTAACGGATCGTAGATGTCTAACTTCTGAAAAGACGTGCAACAGCTGTCAGTCACCACGGAGTATACTACGCCAGCGAATACCATGTTGCAAGACGCCGGTGACGAACGCCATTCAGCAGCGACACACATTGGAGAACTTCGACATACCTCGGCGCATTCATTGTCGGTTGAGGCCACCAAAGAAACATAAGACGGAGCCGCAATCGAACTGGTGAGTTTGCGTTCAATTTCTTGAAATCAAAATATCCTCAAAATGACAATAATAGTAATGATAATGATAATTGTAATGACAAAAATGGTATTACTACTGCTACTAACAATAATAATGTCAATGACAATGATGGCACTGCTGCTGTTACTGATACTACAAATATTAATAGTTAAACTTTGAGTAGTTTACTTCTTTGGCACTACCACACTGCTTTCCACAAACGGTTTAGTAGCACGTGCTCAGATGCCGCGTGTGAAATCAGGCAGTGGCAGATCAAGGAATTTGAGATGGGGTCTAGGCAAAATCATTGATCTGTGCATAGATTATAGACAACAGATTCGCAACTCCTACATTTTCTTGGGAACTATCCTAGAGGAGGCTCACTCTCCTAAATTACCAAATTCAGTTTCCGATTGGTGTATTGTGACGGCAAATTCTCGCATCTATTTCACTGTCTAGAGTGTCTAGTACAACGAAAAAAATATAATTTCGACATTGAAACGCTGTTCAAAGTCTTCCAGGAGTAGAACTGTTGGTATCGTGAGTACTTTTGGCGATGCTACTGGTCATGTATTTGCAAAATTCAAACTTCAGTGCTTTGTAAACTTAGTTCTTTACATTTCGACTGTAAGGCCAAACATTCGACCACAAAACAGCCGACCATGATTAGCTGACGACGTACTTGCCGGAAGTAAAATTTGCTAATTTTGCCAGGTGTCGCTAGTGAATAATGACGTCACGGCTTATGCAAAAGATCACAGATTTCGTCATTTGAAAGCATACGGAGTCGGCGGTCTATGTACTATAGTCCATGATCTGTGTTGCGTTACACAGGCGCAAGCCACTCAAGCAAGACCAGGCGAGTAAAACGCAAAAAAAATTCCACGTGCCACGTGTTTAAGGCAACTACCTGTCTTCCTTACCAATGACCACATTTCTTCAATATACCTTTTTTAAAAAGGTTTATTCAAAAATACCAATTTTGACCAGCCATGAAACCATGTTGCTTTTTAAAATGCTTAATGGGCACGAACAGATTGCCCGCAAGTCTGTTTACCACATAAGTCACCTGTTCTTTTTTTCAAGGAATCGAAAAGCAATCATTATGAAATACATAAATTCTGCAGCTGTGAACTAAAAACTTTTGTACGAGTAGCATTCTATGAACTCAACAAAAGCATGGCAGTTTTTGCTAAGCCACTTTAGCTCGAGGTCTTGCTGCCGAAAATGACGCATCGAAATTCCATGGAAAGTGCTGAGTCTTCCGTTTTGACAGCCAAATTCCAAAGAAAAAGGCGTGATTAAAACCCAAAACCATTTTGCCACTAGTATAATGAAGATAGAGAACTAGAATGTTTCTTAGGAAGAATCATATTAATGGAAGTTACTGCGATCTACATGAAAAATTATCATGCCATAGAAAAATGACGTGACTAGAAAATCTTAATAAAAGGGTGAAAAGCGGAGCCATGGTTGCGGGCGAAAGCCAGCAATTACTGTTAAAAATTCTGACCGTTTTCAGGCTGAATAATACAAGTTCCGTAATACGCATATACTGTTAATAATAAAGTTTCTAAATTAGCTCAGCAATGTGATCGGCACCAGGTTTTTGCCGTAAATAGTTGAGGCGAACCCATATTCCATTTGTATTGTTTAAAGTTGTCACTTTCACCGCCTTGGTCAGTGATTACTAGTCCGTCACTTCGAAATGTGTAATGACAGCAAGTCATCCAGTGGGTGCCTGTCAATAATCAATGTCTTAAACATTTTAACATTGTACAGCTCTTGCCACGAGGGGCCGCTTTTCAAGATGTGTTTCCCATTCTGGTTTTTGTACTTGATCTTATAGATAGCCTACGCGAATTACATGTATCTAGAAATAAACAAAACACCGATCTCCTGACTGAACTTTGGCTAAATTTGGGGGACCCTTTCTCTACTTACACGATCAAAAAGACGTCGCTGGTATATGTCAAGATGTCATGAGATACCAACAACATATGTTTATGTTAGGCAAAGAGCTGGACGCATGGTCCATTTGCAAAACAAATATCTACTTACATTTAAGATAGAACAACAAATATCTAATCAAAACGTGTTGATTTTTATATTGTTGTTAACTGGCAGAAGACTGGACGGACTGTTACGCTGTTTTGTTAATTTACTGAGCAGGCAAACACTGGCTTGAGAGATGAAAACGGGGGTTGACTATCTCGTAATGTTGAACATGCTGGTAAACTTTTTGCAAAAAATCCACTCGAACAATGTCTGATTAGGTTGCTTTTAACTGGAACCAATGTATGGAAATGCTTTCACGACTGGCGACGATAAACTTCTCATGCTGTGACTGAAAATTCGAAAAAAAATCGAAGCGAGAATTTTCAACAATCTCACCGCCATTTTTCAGTCCGCTCATTACGGTTTATAATGGCTACAGCCTTACAAAAGTTATGCTTGAGTTTTGTGACAAACTGCAACAAAAAGGTCGATCCCCTGCTTTGAGACCTTCTGCAGGCCCACAGTCACAAGCGATGATGTATTTTTCCCGCCGCATTTCGGTCAGCCTACTTGGAAGTATATGTAATGTTTTTGTTAACTATGCAATGTTGTAATGGCGAATTCCTGTGGTCTCCGCCAGTTTTCACAGTGACAAAAAGATTTTTCGTCTATACCTATGTGGTCATGTGACCTATTTTGTCACGCGTAGCACCTAGGCGGTACTTCCGCTCGGCGCCCGATATTAATTGTGCACTGAAATTTTGTCGCCGCTTCCGACATGACCGTAAAAAACGATGACGGTCAGCCATCACAAACGCCTGGGGTATGCTTCACAAAGGCCGTGTCAAAGGTTTCGTGTTGAGTCCCCCACAAGTATTTAATAGAATAATGTAATCTCAGTTCAGCAAAGTAAAAAATCTCTACGAATTTACTTAAATTAATTACATAATTAGAGTTGATAGAATTATAAGAAGTATTGACAAATAGTGATGCGCAAATTAATGCTCTAATACTTTCAATCCAAAAATTTTTCAGTAGGACCGTAAGACAGGATTGCTGATTTAAGTCACTTTTTATGAAACGAGCCCCTGTTCTTTGCACAGCGCAGGACTCCTTCTTGATATCCCAGGTCCTCCAGTGCAGAATTTATATTTAATGTGACAAGTGAACATAAACGTGATAATTGTTAACGGATGTAGGCAGCGAGTGAGGACGCGGAACAAAAAATGCTTCTCAGGTATAAGATATAATCAAGCAGACGCGTTTCGAGCAACTGAATGTACAACCGCTCAGTATATTTGACAAAGAATTAACTGTTAGGCCCGTTATAGATTACACTGGGTTAAGAATCGCTCGCAAAGTACTTGTGAAGCGCTTTGGGATACTGCTGGTGTACATATGTAGCTGTGGGCCGCAATTGCCTGAAAGTTTATATCACAAATGAACCAGGCCGGCGGTTAATCTCAACTAAAGATAACTTTACATTTTTAACAGCCCACAAGAAATTGACGACGCCGAGACAATTAAGTGTGCAGGGTTCGTCGAAACCGTTTTCCACCACAAGTTAAGTTCTTAGATCTCAGTGTCCCCATTTACTTGGGAGAACGTTAAGTGGCGCATTTCCCCCCCTCTAAATCTCCCACTCGTGGCATACGTCCTAAAACTCTAGAAGCTAGTATTACATATCAAGGGACCGCCAAGTAAGCTACATGCACCTCCATCTGATATTAAGCTAAAGATTGTCCTTTGAAGGTAGATTTTCGAAAATCAAGATTTTAAAAATATTTTCACCAAGGGTAATCTCATCAGTATTCCACGGGTGCCCTCATTATATTCATCCAATCACTTTCATGCTCTCAAGATAAGATCGATCACATCGTGACAAGTGACCATTAGTGTCTGTGAACGATCACAGGGATCGTACTCAGGATCTTATTTCCTGTGACTAGCACAGATTAAGTTTTCATCTACCTTCAATGTATGAAGTCGTCCGGAAGTCTACGAGTCTGAAATTTCTGGGGAAGATAGGCCACACTTACGGCAATTCTAGTGGCTTTTGCGTTTTGTTTTCCTCTAAGACCTCATTGGCAGAGGGTGAATACAAGTTGGGTATGGAAAGACTCTGAAGGACATAGTTCTTGTTTCGGATCTGGGAAGAAAGTTGTTCCCAACTCTCGACAACCTCGTTCAGCAGAGGTGTATCCACGAAAAGGAAAGACTCGAGGATGCTGGCTACGGCAAGTCATTGTGGAGATGGGATGTAGAGGTTTTGGCGAGAGAAGCATGTGGGGGCCAGTGAAGTTCCTTATGATCAGGGTAACGTAAAGGAATTTGATGCAGTCACTGATGAGATCAGCCGAAAGCAATGTCGTGGCTATGGTTACAGCGATGCAACAGGTGACATTTCTAGTGATGGCTGGAGTCTGATCAACTTAGAGGACCCGGTATCCAAGATGATTTTACAAGCAGGTTCGAAATTACTGATGATGTATTTTAGGTGATGACAGAAATTGGAGACGCATCAAATAACACCCGTGTTTCACGTTAAATTTTCGGTATTACAAATAAATCGATTTTTAGAAATTACCTCTACAAGGAATATAACACGGACGAAACTGAATCGACTCTCCAACACAGCCAATAACGGCAGCAGATGAGGTTGGGTTCACACATCGACGCCATCTTTTCTCCGTTGAATTTCCACATGTAACGTCACACGCAGTCCATGGGGTGTAAGTAGACCACTCTCCGTCCGCTGAAAAGTCCATTTTCATGTAGCGGGTAGGCATTTACGGCTCTAGCATGTGCACATTTGATACATTCACTGTAAGGGCGCTAATTAACAATCAGTTTTGACTACTTTGCAATAATTGATATCAAAACGTGATCGAAATTTGATTTTCATACTGCTGAAATATGCACAACTATGTTATCAGTTTCTCGACGCAAGTGTCTCACAAACGTTTTGAGCATGGAGATACACGAATCATAGTCAAGGAACACCTCCTCAAATTACCGAAAAAATGACATAATGTATGCAAGTCTAGCATTGCAGCAGGTGTTTCAAGCTGACAACGACGACATTGAAGTCTACAGTAGTGGTTACGAAACCAAACAGTTACACTGTACTTTGACATTTGGGACGACTGCAATTTCTGTACATTTTTGAAGGACCAAAGCAAAGTCGTCCGCCATTGCTGGGAGATGGCATGTTGCACACTCGGGTAGTTTCTCGACGACCACTTCCGCATGTGACCGAGCATTTGGACCAAGGAGAGTAAGGTGACCAGTTTCCATTCACTGCAGGGAAAATATAGCAACAAAGGGCTACTTCTTAAGAGGACATGAAATGCAACATAATTCGTATTTAGGATGCATTGGTTTGACACGATCTCCTGATAACTCTAAGTTGACTAACGCTTTCTGGGGTCCGTGTCTTGGAAAGTGATTAAAGACTTTCCGAAAATCGATGAACATTCCTTCATGAAGTCCATTTTTGGTCTTCGGTCTGAATTTAGAGAGAAATTTAAGGGGAAGGTAACCATTTTTCGTGTCATTTTTAGACAAAATACGGTTCTTTGATTATCCCAGACATACGCTTCAGTTAATCACAGTGCACTAATCCGGAAGTGACGTTTAGGGGGTTAAGAATTTATTTCCCGCCATTTCGTTTCTAGTACGTTCGAGTTACTGTGAGGACCTGTTCTATTTTGTTTTTGCGCTGTTTTCCTAAAATTGTCGTCTCCACTTCCCATCGACGGGTATTCTACTACAAGCTAGGTTGTTAAGAGAACTCGATTTCGTTGGATTTAGTTTGCAGTAGCAGTGGGTGGATATATGTTTGAGCCCGAGTATAGTGAGACAGAATACAGACAGCTGTTGAGAGAGGTAAGGCAGAGACTGAGGACAGACGTGGTGGGACGTCTTGGTGCAAATGCAAGGTGTGCACTGCTATGCCGACCTCAGTGGAATGCCTATGCTGTTCCCACTGGATGGTGGCTTGAGCACCCAAACCGCTTACATCCAGGCATGCGACTCCCTCGTCGCACACTTAGCACCTTCTAAATAGCTCCAATACTTTAGTCAAGTCCACAATAAACTCATTAAAGTTTGGCTCACCGGCCTGACCACTGGACGACGAACTGTCGTCCCCACTGGGTGTCGAGCTTGGCCTATATTGATTCCCACTACTCAACATCGCTGCAGGCCTGCTTACTGGCTCTGGGCTGGAGACAACACCAACACAGGGCGAATCACTGCTAGTTCCCGGAATTACACACTCTGGGATACGTTCAGAGGCACTGGTGACAGTAGATGTAGCGCCCTCTGTCACTGTAGAGGCCACAGCTCGTGAGGCCACATGCTTCAAAAATGCACTTCTAGGGGGTGGCGACGGGGCACTGTCAGGAATCAAAAGCGACAGTATGGCACCCTTCTTGAGGGGTTGTTTTGCAGAAACCTTCAACGATTCCACGCACATATTTCTTTCGTAATCCAACGGCAGAAAATCCTTGCCACACACTCGCTAATTCTCCACTGCTTTGTGCGTCGCGTGGACACCAACGCTGCGTTCTTCACAGGAACGGGCCAAGTACGGCAGAGCGTGACATCTTTAGGAAAGCGATATAATGGCACACCCACAGTGCGTGAGACGATAATGAGCATACCCCGGTACGCAGCAACCCTGCTGTTGACTGACTCCTAAACAAACACAAACGACAACCAAACTTATCACAACCGAGGTAAAATGATAACTGACTACAGTTCACACAGTCAGACTACATGAAAACCAAATGGCGGGAAATTCTTCACCCCTTGAACGTTACTTCCGGAGTAAGGCACGACTAATTAATAAAATTACGGGAAGCCGTTATGAACCGAAACAAACGTTTGGGATAATAAACGGACCGTATTTTTATTAAGAATGACATGAAAAATGTTGCATATAAACTACAACCTGCTAACTAAAAGAAAAGAAAACTAGGCCAGGGAGCGCGTGAAGTACGGTTTTAAGAATTATCTTGGCCGGGAAACGCTAAGTGGGGGATTTATTTACAACATTTGGATACAATTGGGACTGCTTCAGTAGGAAGGCCCTGGCAAGCAAGACGCCCCTACGAGTCTCGGTCACTTTGCCGGTTCTGGAATCGAAAGCAGCAGATTAGTTAGGGACATCAGGGATTGTAAAAAATATCAACAAAACCTATTCCTCAACAGTTTACAGTGATGATAGTCGTAAGTTTGGACATTTTATTTTAGACTAAAAGAGCAGTCTTAAAGCTACTAAGACATTTTGAACTTAGGCTGTCCCAAATTGTCAATTCTTTTTCTTTTCAAAAACCAGCCTGCAATTTTGCTTTACCCATTACCATAGTCATTAGACAAAGTGAGGATGAATTTTCGTTCACTACCACAAGGGAGAATCTATATCATTACGGACACAGCCTATTCGTGAATGTGCTTTACGCCATGTTTATTTCTATTGTAAGTCCTTACAGTTGTACATTACCTCGGCAAGGCGGTTTGTTACAAGACTCAGTCAAATAACTTGGTCCCGAGCAATTTTGCCCACCATATTTCGGCGGAGGATTTGTACACAGTCTTGTTTTCAGTCGAACTCCTTCACCGCACGTGACGCTACACGCCGACCAGACGCTAAACTCGCCCCAGGTGCCATCAACTGAAGACAAGAACACCATACTGTGGAATTAAAAACTACAGGTTGCTTCTCTTCAGATGCATGTAAGTGTCTATAGCAATCAATTTCCGCAACGTAATAATCCGAAAATGCAAACCCCAGTGCTATGAGGGGTAGCACTGTAGAAGATCCAAGCTTCTCATTTATTTATGGAAGCAGCATTCAGACAATGGCTGAAAATAGCAATCAGATATTCCGATTGGTTGATGTTGAAAAATGTACAAACACAATGATTCATCTATTGGGAAACATCCTAGCTTTTTGTGCCTGCTACAACAACGAGGTTAAATTAAATCACTGAATTCCGTGCAACTTGGTGATTCTGGCACACCCAAGGCTAGGAATCTCATGTTCGTTCCTACCTCACGGTAACAAAAGCAACGCCAAGCGTTGAAATGCGTCCACGAATGCACCGCAAACACTGCTTCTAAGGGTGTTTATGTGGAACATAAAAATGACCACTAGATGGCTAAAAATATATCGAATCCATCCGAAAACTGGTATGTCATCAAAGCTAATTACCAAATTTCATAAAAAATCCGTCAAGGAACTTCTGAGAAACCGAGGAAAACGAAAAAAAATGAAATTGCCACTAAGAGACTACAGGCGCAAAAAACATAACTGCCACTATGAGGCGCCACAGTAGATGAAGTCGTCGGAAAATCATCGTCAGATTTCCTCTTCACATTAGGAACATTCATGCCAATTACCCTCCTTAGAGTGGTTTGGTTGACAGAGGAGCAGATGCCAAATAACAAGACACGAAAACATTTAAATGACCACCAGGTGGCGCAAAATAACACGAATCAAACCAAAACCGGAGAATAGCGTCAGCTTACTAATAGATGCCTATCTGCCAAATTTTATGAAAATCTGTTAAGTACCTTTGAAGATACAGAGGTAAAATTGCCACTATGGGGCACACCGGTGGTCCGATCCATCCGAAAGTCGATATCGTTTGTTGTCAAGTTCATATAAATACACTTGCTAAACTTAATAAAGATCCTGCTGAGGATTTAGGAGATATAGCCATGGGCGTAGAAAACTGCCACTAAGAGGCGCCACAGTTGTCAAGGTCGTCGGAAAATCATCGTCAGCCCTCCTCTCCACATTATGAACATACATACATCCACAATCATCCTTAAAATGTTTTGGTTGGCAGAGGAGCAGATGCAGGAAAACAGACTCGGAAATATTGAAAATGGCCACTAGATAGCGCAAAATGCCTTGAATTTAACCGAAAACCGGATGATAGCGTTACCTCACTAATAGATGCCTATCTGCCAAATTTTGTGAAAATCCGTTAATGACACAAGTTTGAAGACACAGAGGCAAACATAAAAACTAAAACTGCGACTACGGAACACATCGGTAGTCCGATTCGTCCGAAAGTTGTCGTCAGCCGTCATCAGCTTCATAAAAACACTGCCAAATCTCATCAAAATCCTGTGAGGTGTTTAGGAGACACAGCTGCGGACGCCGGACGCCCAGACAGAGATGCCGGTAACATGCGACAACATGTAAATATGTGGTCGCATAAAAAGTTGTCAAGCAAAACAGGACGATGATTCACTATACTTTCCCGGTCTATTCCTCACTTTATGTTTAGGAAAAATATCCACATTAATGCATTCGCATAGACTCTCACACGTTGATTTCTGGGTGACGATAATGAACTTTTCACAGGGCCACTTTCTCGTGCAAGTAACATTGTGACAGACGGTAAGATGCAGTAACGCGGAGAGAGATTCCAGTAGTTAAAATACCTAAAACTATTTTTACAAACTAAAAGATTACTTAATCTTTCGTGGATCACTTTTGCGGGATTTTAAACCCTTTGAATAAAGGCTCATACTGTACGTCAACTCACAGTGGTTGAATTAGTTCGATTATCCCCACTTGAATTCGTTATTGGGAAAAGCGAGAAATGGCCAAACGGCCGACTCATTAACGAGGGGAATTACTTGTCGTCCATGAGGCTTCATTGGGGTGTGAAAGTTTGCACATTAATTAGTTCAAAATATGCGTTGTGATCTGACCGTGACATACCACGAAACACCTCAAAGGTTTCGACGGCTTAGAATACACATTTAGTTTTTTACAGACGTCCAGTTCTGGATGAAAGGATAAGTGTACATCCTTACCTGGACAGTTTTGCCGATTACACTGGCGCGTGACTATGTCTTTGCCAAGGCAGCCTTGCCCACTGCATAGTCTGCTTCGGGTCTGTACGCCGCTTCCGCAAGTTTTGGTACATACTGTCCAAGCGCCGAACGCACCCCAAGTGTCGGAAACCTGAACTAAGAAAATATGCATACTTGATTTAAAAATCACAGTAGTAGGCAAAGATGAAGACAAAAGAATCAATTTGGAGTAAATCGAGCTATTAATGATGAATCCTCCCCTTGAAGCGAGCAATTGACTCCGTCAAGTCCATTTGCCACCATGCGTGCTAAGGAAAGCTCATTCGGCGTTTTCAAGAACCAAAAAAAAAGTTATAGAACGTGACCCTAAGCAACAATTTCAAATATGACACTGCAAGTGACTTCCAAACGCGTGCGGATATCTGGCCAACTCAACAACACAGAAAACATAAAGGTTGGACAGTCGAAATCTGTTTCCTAAAGATTTTCTACTCAAATGTGCATGGAACTCCACGAAACTAGCATCGAACAACTCTTAGAATACCTTCTTTTAGTTGATCTCTTCAAATTGCCTTCGAGTGGTGATTTAGCGACAAAAATGCCAAAAGAATGCCAAAATCACAAATTCAAGGACCTAATTCCGTGATGTCATGGCAGACGGTCTTCGCACATCCGGGTTTTGACGGACGCTCCCGAGCTAAATCCGAAAGTCTAATTTTGCGCGGCTTTCGCCGTCAATCCATCGACTACTTGATCATGAGAA
>NMRA01000457.1:54177-168494 GCA_002633005.1 Phoronis australis | reverse complement strand
AAAAAAATGGCCCTTCATACTACTCTAATTTTCAAGCTTTTTCTCAGCATGACGTATTTGCTTGTTGTATACCAAAAGCCCAGTGGGCCTCCTCTCAGATCGTGGATCATCAAACTGAACTGCAGGCATTCTGAAGAAAGATAACATCAAGATGAAAACATTCCATATTTACTTGGCTTTCTGGGACAAACTTGTTTGTTGCAATCGATTACATTTTCTGATGGCCCCTGACATGGTGTACCACGTCGTGCTGCACGGGGTTTCGTACACGTCCTTGTCGCTTTCATCGTTCCCCCGCCACACGTCGCTGTACACGAGGACCACTCACCGTAATCGGACCAACCACCGTCGACAGGCTCTGTTAAACGTAGACACAACTGTAAGCAGCAGTAAGAGCGCATGCGCGGATCCATAATTTTGTCACTGTATTGGAACGTACATGTACCTGCACAGTAGCAGGAAAAGTACTAAACTGTTATCAAAGCAGGCACAGGACCAACTATTACTCAAACCCGTAACTTCATCGTGGGGTTGGGGGTTGGTTGTTGAGGGTTGAGGGTTGAGGGCAGGGGTTGGGGGACAGGGGTTGGGGACAGGGGTTGGGGGCGAAGGGTGGTGGAAGATGCAACTACTGTTCGTGTGCATTAGTTGATAACACAAAACCTATCACGTTAAAAGGGAATGCCTCCCAAAAAACAATCTATTTTTTATCAATTAAGGTCGAGTAAATCTACTCTATAGGGGCAGGTTCGGTTGCGTTACCTGACACCTGACGGCAGACGGTGGTGTTGAAATTATCCAATGACGTCATTGGTTTCACACGCAGTCTGTTTAGCAGTTCACAACACGGGTTAGTGGTGTCATCTTATCGCTTGAATTCATCGTTTAACACCAATAAATCATCAAACTTCGATGTAAAACTCTTAAAAAAACCGAGTTCTTATAAAAACGTGTTGTTTTATTTCGCTGTTACGAATTTATTGGTATTTTTACACAGCGTAGCCTACAAAGTTCGACAGGCCAATTTACCAGGGTCCGGCCGTAGGAGTTTGGGGTCTGTTCGGAGATAAATTCGAAGTATTCTTCCGTGAAATACAGACAGGAGAACCTAGATCTGTGTTGTTTATACTTGTCATTTTTGAGTTCTAAACATACAAAACCCTTGTTATCCCGGCAAGTGGCTCGGAACACCGGCGATCAGACCCGTTGCTGCCGCCAGGACTGGTACGAACATAAACAGCTTGAGTTGGAAACTAAACCTCCAGTCCCGAAAAGACTATAATAGTGAGCAGAAAAATAATGTGCACGTAATATTATTTATGTGAATTAGCCGCGAAACTGAAAATCTGCTTACTTGTCGAGGGCCGCGAAGTCGGGTTCCCCTTCCACAGACCGTCGGCAAAGGTTGTACAGCATCAATGATTTGAATAATGTATTTGTATTTCTAAATAAAGATTCCCCTAACATTTGACCATAGCATATAAAATCTAGTAATTGTTTCACAACAACTTTCTGTCAGCAAACACTGAATTAGCATGCGCTCACACGGCCTCGGTGCCCGGTCAATTACCTTTGTTTCTGGCATCGAAAGCCGGTAACGCAGTGGTTTATTCATTGCTGGCTTCTCAAAACATTTGCACTCACGAGCACTCCAAGACATTACAAATTGTATTTAATAAAACAGACTTTTTTCAGTTTCATGTAAGCATTGTTTAGAATCATTTAGGATGAGAATAACTCATTTTGAAACAGAACGCAGAATAATAAACGTCTACATGACAACTCGCCCGGCGCCAATCCCGACTTAGTAAAGAGCTCATCCGACGAAGACTTCACGGGTCGGATCGTTAGGTTTCACAGGCTATCATTTCGAACCGGAATAGACTGATCAAGAAATACTAAAGAGGTTCCGTGAACATGCATACGCAACGGAACGTATGGATAGTTCTTTGGTAAGCCGGAATTCGTCAAAGAAATCACTGTCGACGAAATGCCGGCCACAGACATGGAGATGTTTCACGGCCTCATACTTGCTATTAACAGCATATCTTTCATTCTTCATTACCGCGAGCCACTTTTCCTAAGCATTCCGGGCTCTCAAAGAAGTCGAAAAAACGATATACCCGCTTTCTTCACAGCTTCATAGTTTGGACAAGCGGGAACAATGCACCGCAATATAGTGGCATTGATTCTGCAGACGAACCACTGACGTCGCTGCGTCGTTTTTCGCCTTCCTCAAAGGTTAACGCGACACCTCTCGGCAAGGTGAGGTCGACCGTATGAGAGGCGATGTGAATATAGATCGATTAAGACGGTAAAAAAGATTAATTAAATCGGGTGGCAATCTCCTTTAAGAGTACGAAAGTTGATTTTACTCAATCACCATAAAGCCGATGAGATCATATTATGCTCCTATCGCACCACCTTGGAAACCATTATCAAATAATATGACACTACCAAATTTTAACATTAGATTCAATGAATTGTTTGGGAATGGGTTGACCAACGACCATAACTCGACCATCCGCGATTGGAACTCCGGCCACGTCTTTAGCAGCCCATTCTACTAATAAGCAGCAGCATACATGGTGATCTTGTCAAACCTTGATTTCCGGACACATGTGCAGTGATCCCGTTGCTCTACCGGGACACAAATAAATATCTGATATCTTGCTGTGTCGCAGTGGCGGAACTAGGATACCATAACCGGGGAGCAACATGTTGCCTCTGAGAATTGGGGACAGTGCGATTGTACGCAGAGACGGCCCAAAAGGTTGCGGGGGCTGGCGATGTGTACCTGGTGTTCCCAAATTCTATCGGAGGGCTAAAAAAGAGAAAAAAAGGGAACTCGATTGCGCCGCGCTCTAGGGCCTCTCCGCCGCCGTTCCTGGTTAGTGAACTCCATAGTTCTTCACGCTGTTTCCGTCTAATTTTGCTTGCACCAGGCAGGGGGGGGGGGGGGGNGCTGGCCCCCCTAAATCCGTCTATGTGTCACATTTCACTTGAAGTGATTAAAGCGACATTATCGGCTAGAAAAATCTTTTTTTTCTGAAATCAGCCTTATGAAAAAGTGAAATAAACAAGCCTCTACCCAGAACGATTATCGTTGCAGACTTAACGACGTGTCCCGTGTCACTCGATAGCAAACATTGAATAGTCATAACGTCCTTATTCTTCAAGTTCTGTGTAACTAGACGCCCGTCCTCCTCAGCTACTTTCGTTGCACCTGAAAGAAAAATTGGACCATAGAAGCAGGTTTAAAAAGCTATCGCAATCTTGACACAATGTTGGTTAGAAAACAACTCAGTGCTTTTTGTGTTTTTTCTCTACAGAACGCCTTTTCAAAGTCCTAGAACACCCTTTCAAAGTCCTATATAGAACACCTTTGTGTGATGAAATTGTTAAAATAGAAAACCTTTCATACTTGGTGTTTATGAAGATGTAATGTTCACTCACTTTGAAAAAATGGCTGACAGCGTACTTTAAAACACAGTTATATAAAACAGGAGATATCCTGACTAGGAAATTTGACAAAACGTATTTAGCGTCGTTATTGCGATACACCTTCCTGTTAATCATGTTGCTCGCAGCTGGAAACTGTTTGTCAGAAGACGGAATGACAGAAGTAGAGAAAAGTATTGCTAATTTGGTTTTGATAGAAACTTCAACAAACAAGATACCACGACCTTGTGACACGATGGAACTCGAGAACATGTCAGGAGTTTAATTCGAACCGGTTCCAAATATCAATTTCAAGTTCGATAATTCAATAATAATCAATGAGCATATGCTATGCTCTACCCCAAATCTTCACCATAAATCGCGTTTGCGTTCATCATCCATATAGGCAGGCTGTCACTATTGTTTTCCTGTCCTTTGCATACGAACTCGGCTTCTGTTCCTGGCTTTACAAAGAAATGCGGAAGGCTGGTTTGTATCACTGGAGGGTCTGTATTAAAGACAATAAACTAAGTTTGAATTACTTAAACTGCGGTTTCTGACAGGTAATTTAACTGAATTCGGAGATCGGTATACACACTTCGCCTGAAATGAATGAGACTAAATCTAAAATATAAGAACTGTCTAATTCCACGCAATTCTCGCGAGATGTCTCACATGAAAAACAACACATACTAAGCACATTTAAAAGTTAATGGTACAACGACGTCACCTGTAACCTCGTTTAATCTAAAGACAGACGATGTGTTTTGTTAACTGTAATTTATCACCGACGTCCCCTCTTGAGAAATATGAGAACTTATCATGAAACAGTACCGTCAGAAATAAATGGGCTCTCTTGGTGTATAGACATGTCGGTATTCAATAAACTTTTGGTGAACATGCACGACTTATTTGTAAGTTATTCCTTGGAAGACGAAGCACACATCGGCCAAACCTCCTGTGAAAACAAGCCCGTTACTAACAGCCGGTCTTATTAATGAAATGGGAACAATCCTTACCTTGGCTGGGATTCCGATATCCAGCCCAATTAAAGGAGCCATTGTTCTATTGGAATGGTTTTGAAAGCAATATTTTTAAGCATTGTTTAAAAAAACCAGGCTCTAATATAATTCAGTTTGAAATGAGTTACAGCAATGAATTTTGATAAGAACGAAGACATAGACATAACTGTCCACAATGAACCGTCACCGTACTGTACTACCGTGTAGAAGTCATTTGTATAAGTTCAGTGTGTAAAAAAAATTAACAGTGTCTAACTTTTAACTTGGTACTCATTCTCGTTGACACATCGTTTCTCTAGATGTTTATATATTCACGCCAGATACCGGTACCGGTACCCGGCTTCTGTAACTGTTCGAGATATAATGGGAGATAAGGAAGTTGCCACATTTCTTCGAAAAAAGTGGGGACATTCTGTCTGAGGGTCAGAGATAGAAACAAAAGGAACGCTGCACGATTCTTAAACATTCAACCTTCACATAGTTACAGCTGACTCATGGAGAATGTTTCCGGCACGTCATTAATGCTACACCTGTGGCTTTGAGTTGAAATTTGTTTGGAAGATCATAGTTCGATATTAGCCATCTACTTGTTGTATCACTAAGGTTGCCAAAGTTGGGCAAAACGTTGTATGTACGTGTATACGGGCACCTGTCCGTGGGCATTAATATTTTGTCTTCTCATATCTGTTGATACTATGTATACCAACTTCTAGCCTAAATTGGCACGACGTTTTGGTCGGTGAATTATCCAACGGAAGCATCGTGCCCAAGTACACGGGCTAGAGGTTATTGTGAATAGAGCAATGACTTTTGGAAATGAAGTTACAGTCTGCTATTTCAAGTGTAGTTTGAGGCGGTCATCCTCTTTGCAAACTCTAAATGTTATGGGGAAGAAAACAACACTCACTTGTTTTGGAGCTCGTCTCTTACCTAAAACAAGTACCTGCATTACATATGCTCCAACGACGACACTGTTGTTGAATGGATGTGTCCCTTTACACTTGTACCATCCCGCATGATCTCGCGTGATCTCAGAAATTATTTGCACGTGAGATCGGCTTGGATTTGTATTATTGATGGCGTTTATAGAAGCATTAGTTGTCCACGTGACTTTTGTCGTCGGCCTTCAAAATGGCAATCGAAGCTGGTCAGTGGCGGATCTAGGATATCACAAGGGGGGGACCAACATTTTGTCCGGCTGTAAGCATTTGTGCAAACTGAACCACGATTGTAGATGCGCATAGCACCGACTTGGGGGAGGTCGGGAGGGGGGATTTGCCCCCCTCCCGCTCAGGAAATTTTTCTGTTTTTACCTCTAAAAATCAAGCATTTTCCTTGATTCCTGAAGTATTATCCAAGAAAGAAAGGAAAAAAAAAACAAAACGCGGAGAACGTGTCAAACAGAAAAACTGAATGTACCAAAGATTCGAACTCACGACCTGGCAGATAGGGAGCGCGTGCGTTACCACTACACCACCACGATTAACTACAAATCTCATACTAAAAGACCTACTTGTTTATGGTCCACAGCGTTTGCGCGCGAAACCTACTTCTTTTCGTAATGCTTATTACACGTTTTATATTTTGTGCCATCAATTGTTAACAAATTTGTCGTATTTAAAATAGTCTTCAAATGCCCAAAAGACCAAATCCGTTTTTCGTGTTGGCAATAATGACGGGATTGCTTTGGAAATCGTCTTAAGATAAGGTTTGAAAAAGAGAGTATTGCGAGTTTCTGAGTGATCCACTAAGGCTTCGATTTAAATTCACATCTTACCAGCAGCTTCTGTTTTTTCATCGTCACTCAGGTTCCATTCTCTTTAAAAAATGAAGTAAATTTTCTTCATTGCACAGTGGAGCCGACGACGAAAACGGAGTCGTAGTGCGCAGCGCCACTGCCGTCGCCTGGGATATCGCGGGAGAGCCTATACTTAGTCATAGCTCCGTTACGAATGCGCCGTGTTCCGAATTTGACTGACACTTGAAATTGGGTTTGAGCCCCCCCCAAACACTAAAGCTGCACACATTTAAATCTTCTTTTCATCCGTACTAATTACCGGGGTTTATTAATATACTCACCATTTCCCTACGCTCTTACTGTTTTATTTTCTTTTCCGGCAGCCAAGGAGGGGGGGGGGGCGGGCCCCCTGGGCCCCCCCTAAATCCGCCTATGCTGGTTAACATTTTGCGAAAACACCATATGAAGCGAATGTTCAATAGAGTCTAGTTTGCTACTTGCACAGAGGATTGCACTCCATTCTTCGGAAAATGTTCAAAGTCGTTGTCTAGGAGTTATTCCGTATACAATTTTGCACAGTGCTTTAACACCAGGAGTGCAACTGGTAGATCTGAGGGTGAAACCACTCTTTTGAAGGCAACATGTTCGAGTTACCATTATAATATGATGCCGCCGCCGTTTTATTTTTGTGTGTGCGGATATGTGGAAGAGGACCCTGACCCTACCAAATTCTCCACCAATACTTTCCGTAAGTCTCGTTTCTTGCGCGTTTGGTTATCGAAACCGACACATACGGACCAATACCTCCAATTTTCTTCCAACTACCCCTTAAAGTACAAACATTCTGTCGCCCATACCCTCCTGGATAGAGCTGATCGTTATATCACTGACTATCGTGACTATGTCGAAGAGATGGACCACGTTGAAGATGCATTGCGAGCTAATAGATACCAGGAATGGATGTTCACTGACCCCCTAGTCGTAAATCTACTGAAAAACTCGATGGTCCCTCCTTTGCCATCCCATATATAAGAGGAATATCTGAACGCATACAACACACCTACAGAACCCACGGAATTTCCTCTTACATGGAACCTATCAACACCCTCCGTTCCCTACTAGTCAGACCCAGAGACCCAACCCCGTTGGCTAAACAATGTGGGGTCAATTACCAGCTGAAATGTGACCAGGATCCCAACCACACCTACATTGGAACAACCAAGAGACCGTTCCTTACCAGATTAAAAGAACATCTGAAACTAGACAAACCAACAGCTGTGGGGAAACATATTTTGGCGACTGGGCATTCCATCTCTCTTGCGTCATCCACGATCCTAGCCAAGGAACAAAATTGGCATACTCGTAAGCTCAAAGAGGCCATAAACATCACCAGTCAGCGCCCCGTCTTGAACCGGGACCGAGTACTCCACTTACCCCCGTGTACTCGAGCGAAAGGCGGGAAATCCCTCATTCAACGACAAATACCTAACGGACCAGGTCGAAACGTCTGCAAACAACCTACCACGTCTCTAAGTAAATGACCATCTTATATACTACAACGTGTTGATAAAACAACAGGGTCGAAAAACAATGGAGAAATAGATGAAAATGGTCGCAGGATGTTCCAGTTTTACCCACAATTCCTAAACTGGACGTTTGCCATGGCACCAAAATGAGTATAACAAAATAAGCATGCGATGTATTCATCAAGGAAATATCCACTGTGACTAGAACAATTGAGGATCAACACGCGAAAATCTTACCATCCAGTAAAAATACACTTGAGCACAAGTTTTGCTCCTGCAGAGACTGTTTGTGATGCGGAGACGTACAACATCCTTCGCTCCAGAGGGCGATTTCCACCTGTATGAAGAATTTTCGAATTAGTGGCCTCAAACAAAGTGCCCGAATTTCTGTTCTCATGCTATTGAAATGACGCACAATTGGTAGTAGTGTTTTGTGAGCAACAATTGAAATGGACCCAGAGTTTTTCACCGATAATGTGACGTCAATGAATATTATACACCTGCTTCTGGAGGCGATGAGAGTGCCTAAGTGGGGTTGGAGTTCTTGTTCTGTGACAAGGGTGCGGTCCTTGGTAAGAGTTATGTCCCGATCTGAAAATTTATGTATTGATTATGCACTGATGAAAATTTACGCTGTTTCTAAATAGTGCCTTTACTGTGGATTATTTTGCGCTTCACTTTTCGAGATGTGACCCAAATTGAGCATGATCAATGGTCGTGACCTTTCGAGCTCAGTAGAAACTGGTGTAGAGCTACAGTGACGAGGACGCTAAGAGCGTTGCTTACCTGGTGACATTCGGGATAGCCGACGGAGGACATATGAAGTCCCAGATACGGTTTGTTTTTTCCCTATAAATGGGTTCATCACAAAGCAGGAGTAATACGTGGCTCCAAACGCTTCGTTGGAGTCGTCATCCTTGGTTAGATAAGCAAATACAAGGGTTCCTGAAAAAATGTATCCACTTATAACATTCCTTCGTAAGTGGACGTGTCAATATAAGAAGAAATTATACTTAAGAAGAAAAGAAAAGAACTACAAATAACATGAGTAAAAGAACTCGGTAACGTTGAATTAAACATCAACACTACAACTGTGCAGTTATGGTCGTTTCTTTGCTTATTTATCTCGGAAGCATGTCCAAAAATAATAATGATAGTAATTATCTTTGCTTTGTTTTATATTTTTAATTTTCAATGAAATAGCAAATTCAAAGACCCAAATTTTAAATACGATTTGGTAAATGAACAGAAGCAATGTGAATTTAATTGCCAGTCCTGCTTTTATAGCTTTATACCCAAAATTGTTGCCAGCAACATCAAATGTCGTTGCCAACTGTCCATCTAAGTGACGTTATCCTGTGGGAGATGATGACGAGTTTTCGATCAGAATACTAACAAAGTGGAGTGAAGACCATGCGCCAGCATCACACTTTACTTGCCGTTATCTGGTTTGATGGAAATTCGATTAGATTCAGTAAGCTCGTCAATATCGTATTCTTGAATAAGTTCTCCATTGTGCGTGAGTTTACTAGACCGTCTCCAAAAATAGACTGGCCAAGGATTGCTCTCTACATCTGCAGCACATTCAAGTTGAAGAGGTTGATTCAAGAAGTAGTCTTTAACCACAGTCTTAGAAGCGGAGACGGCTTGGGCTTTGCGCTTAAAGTCTACAAATATGTATTTAATATCACTTTTATTGTATTCGAAGGTAATAATCGATGTAAGACCAGCGAGAATTTTATGAAGGGTATTTTAAAGTTCACGAATTTAATCGAACTAATAAAACTTCACTCGCTGCGTTCATTTCTACAGACATTCAAATCTGCCGTTGTAAGAGCAAGCGAGAAGTATTTTTACTTGGCTCAGTTTCTAATTCAGGGATGAAAGAGGGGCCTAGTTGGAGAAGACGAAACTCATTTTTTTTAAATTTAATGTTGCTTCTATCAAAAATGGCTTTATTATAGTTTTGAGAGGATGCCACTCATTTTGACGACGTAGTAGCCCTTACAATAAAAATCGACCTTGGCTGATGAGGACATATCCTGTCCATAAGAGTTGTATGCGTAACACCGATAATAGGTGCGATGAGCGACAGTCCCGCTGACGAGTTTAAGATAATCTGGAGCAGGAATGTCGAAATTCTGACCGTGAACTTCGTCAAACCTTATATCGATTGTACCATTTGTGTGCAGCTTTCTCCACGTGTATCTGTAAAAGAAACAAAACAAATTTAAAAACACGTGTGCCAAAGCTACCTTTGTCGTCACAAAGTACAATGCGCGTTGCTGAAAGTCCTTGTTCGAGTAATTAAGGCAAGAAAAAGGTCTTTAACTTTTTAGGGACTCCTTAAGTCTTTGGGTCTTCCTTACATTTAGAAATTCACAAGCAGTTTCGTTGAAAAATTTAGTTGGTTTTCATTTCAAATAGACACCTTATTTTTGGACTTACCGTGACTGCCAACGAGTTAAGTCCGCAACAACGAAACGCATGTCTGCCCGTAGCCGGCTATTGAAATAGGGGTTTGCAGAATTGTGATTACTGGACCTAAACTTCGCTCTCCCTCGCCCCATCTATTGTCAACTGCTACGCTAACAGAGACAACGACAAGAAAAGGAGCAAAGAAGCGCAATTCAAACACACGCACATGCACGACTTCAGGAGTATATCCTCGAAAAGTATGAACAACAACAGGAGGAATACACATGAGTGGTTCTATAATCGAAGTTGGGTTGGCTAAGACTGAGTCGTGTATGAGCAGACATACACTCATTGCTGTTTCTTTGAGAGGACATTTTTTGCACTTGACACATTGTCGCCCGGGAGACAATATGTGCCGAGCGTGACAAAATGTGCCCTTAACAAAGACAAAAAAAAATTTGTCCTAGTGAGAGTAGGTGTTACACAAGATGGCATATATTGTCGCACTCGGTGTGTATTGTGTTGGTTGCGACAATGCTTGTCACATAGGGGCCTCTTTTAAAAAAGTGTCTTGAAACTTATTTCTTGAAAATAATTAAATCTCACTTTAGCAAAATTGCCAAGTCTCTGATAAGTTATAATAAAAAACTGCTAGTAACTAAGATAATTTCTTTAAATTTTTTCTCGACTGTGATGCGCTCGCAGTTACTTGGCAAACCTTAAAGGTGTATAGCAGGAACTGAACGGCAAAGCTATTTTAACATAATCTACGCTAAACAAAGTGCAGTTGTATTCAACGGACAATTTGTACAGGTGTAAATGTGAAAACAAAAAAAATCTGCAAATAAGTGACCTGAGCACAAATGACGTACCTGGCCGTCTCACATAGCTCGCATCATGCAGCGTTATTCCGCAGCACCACGTCACGATACTTGCTGGACACGGTTCAGTGATTTGCGGCGGATCATTTTCGCCACACAACTAATTCTTAAAAACATTTGACCATTTTCAACCTAATTCATATTCATATCGTTGCTTTGCATGCGTGTTGTAACTAATTTGGCCAAGCAACAATCTGTTACATGTTGCCTTAGGGCGCTAACTTAGTACGGTGATAGTATATGTATATGCTGGCTGTAGACGAAAGTCGTGTTTAAACCACGCCAACGGAGAGACAGCAGTTGTTGCATATGGATATAACAAATGGTTTCTAATTGGTCAAAGGTGGACGAATATTTCCCAGAATAAATGGAAATATTGGGTGTGAGAAGGTGAATGTTTAATCGGTGGTGAAAGGGACACTCATCGGTCAACAGCTGCGGCCACACGATCACGAGAAAGACCAATGCGACGAATGCATAAAGTTGTAAAAAAATTCACCGTTCATAGAGAAACGGACCCAATTAATCTTGACAGCACTTTTTGTCATTGGTGACTTTTTATCTAAACGATAATCGTGTTTTCACGGCTCCACTGTAACCGTGTGGTATTTAAAAGGCGTGGAATCGAGCAGCATGATTTCATCAAATGGTCAACAAAATATAAATATCTAAGCTTAACGTAACGCTTTCAATAAGAGATAATGAAATGTTAGGAACAGGGTGTTCGATGCAATCATGAACTGAAATCCTTTGAAAAAGTGTCATTGTTAGGGCAGCCACTACGGCTTCAACAACATGAACAGACTGTAGAGGTGCAAACCACACTTATTCGTGTTTCGCGACACACACGATTAAAACGACTCGGAATACTTTTTGACTCATTCCGAATGTGTGCTTACTACAAATGGGGAAGCAGAGGCATACGTAAATGTAGGCTCACACACGGATTTCTGCGTGTCGATCACCATCCTGTAGAGGTGGAGCACCGACTATGGGATCACTTACTTACGAAAAGCATTCATGCCGTAGGCAAGGGCACCGATAGCCACACACGGAATTCTGCGTGCTAAAACATCGTCCTTGCAAAGAGCCACTCTCCTGGAGGTGGCGCTTGGAAAAGTAAAACCAACGATCAGTGGTCGAGTAAATGACTTTTCATAAGATATCAAACCGGTTTGTTCAAGTTTACAGCCTCAGTTGTAAGCTATGTTGTGATTTGTTACCTCATAGGCGCCGTTCCAATGCCCCTGCAGCGTATTGTATGATTGGTAGTGGAATTGTGTTGTTTTTCCAGGCTTTGAACGATGATTTTCGATTCAGGATGTTCCACGACCAACGGTGGATAGTCAACTGAAAATAACGAGCAGTCTCCTGATGCACCATTTCTGTGAAAATGGTACGAGGCACCGATATCACATCACTTCCGGTCTTAGGACAACAAAGCTAAAATCATACCACCATTGTCTCAGCCACGGTGGATTACTCTCACAAGTAGGCTTTCTACACAATCGGCATTCTTTTTCTGATAATAATTGGTTGCAATGGTATGTTTTGATTGAGCAAAATCATTTTAGGCTAATATGTTATTGCTTTCCTGAACTAGATAAACTGTACGCAGGCACGGGAAATTGAAATTTAGCAGGGAATTCGGGACGCCATCAGGAATTTTGGATATGTAAAAATCTGGGTGGTCGAAACCCCCCTCAGTTGGTAGCTCACTGCACTACCGGTAGTCGTAAAGGATGGAAAAATTACTTTGGAATCAGTTTCAATAGACTTTGTGCAAGGTTTTGGTTGAGGCGGAAATTGAGCAGCAACATACCTCCGCTGACCAGGTATTGATTGGAAACGACGATAATGAGAACACGACACCAGCATGCCAAATCTATAAAGATGGATATGCATTAGTATACAGCAGGTCTCAAAAATACGTCACGAACATCATTGCACGACTCAACAGTGGCATCTCGAATTCAGTTCTCTTCTTTCATGCAGGTAGAAAAACGCATTGTATAATCGAACTAGGTTAAGAAACAAAGGTTAGGAGATGGGAAAGAAAAGAACGATATCAGTTATCATTGTTTGGTCATGTAAGTATTCCAACTCACGTTCTACAGAATAAGAATGAGATGCGTCCTACTACACTCTTCCACAGTGCTACGAAAGGTAGCACTGTAGCATGTTGTTTATTATGTCGTTTATCACAGCTTCTCATTAGTTAAAGTAAAGACATTCAGTCATTCCTATTGCTTGAAATCTGGGAAACCCCTTTCAGTCTACTGTTACGTAGTATGTCGACCACCTCTGACTTGAATTGTTACAATTTAAAAATGGGCAGTGATCGAAGTAAACAGAATCAAGGAAAACCCGATCCCGTGGCTAAGCCCAAACAATTACAATGCATTGAAGGCGTGTGCAAGTGGTGGCGATATGATCGATGAACTTTCGACCAAGCACGAGCATTGATACACACACACGGAATTCCGTGTGTCGTTCATCAGGAGGCGCTGTGTCAGAGGGTAGGGTTCTGCTAGATCGTCATGTCGTCGCATAGATATCGATAGATAGGCGTATGCATTGTTCACTTTGTTTTTCCTTCTTATGATAAAGATAATAGCAAGCATTTATCGGTATCGGGCTGTGTGTGCCCAACGTACGATATCCATTCTACCGGTATTGTACTGTATGTCCAGCAAAGATGCAACAAAGGAAAACAATGTGGCCCATAGGCGATAAACATTTACGCAAACAAAATTTCGAAAGCTACAGACCTTCGTAATTTGACAGAAGTGGCGGCTGTATGCTATTTGCTTTTTAGGGGGCTAGAATTTCCGACGATCTGGACCTTTTGCCAACAAAGAAGACAAAGGACTAAAAAACGGGGTACCGCGTCCACAGCTGTGAATTGTGCGTTTGAGCCTTTTTAGTGGACTTTTGTCTCGTTTTCTCGGAGTTTTTGTTTCTCTGGGACGGGCCTTTTTGCCCACTTCGCCAAATGGGGGGCTCGTTCGATACCCCCCGAGACCCCCGCCCCCTGGGTGCGCGCATGTTCTTACGCCACTTTCTGTTTTTCAACCACCAGTCTTGAGCCAGAGCAGATTCGTATAGTAAAGTCTTATGGGAAAGTCACTCGACAGCAATGTAATAAGATGAAATGCGTAAAAAGCACAAAGATACCTCTATTGTCGTGGGTCGAGGGGGTTGTGGGCCGTGGGGCTGTGGGTCAAAGGGGTCGTGGGTGGAGAGGACCGTGGGGTATGGGGGCCATTCGTTCAATCTCGCCTTTGCAACTACTGAACGATTTCATTGTAATCCACTCTGGACAACGCTGTCACTATGTTTCGCCTTTGTTTTCCGTATCTTTTGAGACGTACATGTAAGGAAAAAAAGAAGACTTACAGTTAAGATCACTTTCGAGCGGGCGCAACATAAAATTACCTGAAAGTGCCATAATAAAGGGTTACACGAATTCCATGTCATCATTTTTGCATCAAGTTTCCATTTTTTCAATAAACTCCTATGTTATCTCACGCGGGAAATGCAATTTAGAACACGTGCGTTCCCAACTTAGAAAAAGAAAAAACCGTCACGCGCTTTGAAATAAGTATTTAGCAAGTCTAGGGAAGAAATACGAACAGCTGACCTTGGATTAGTCAGCCAACTAGCTTTGTGATGAGTAGCGTCAAAATACAACTAGAGATTGCTTTCATGTCAACCATTTTTGCTCTAACCATATCAGTATTCGTAACAAAAACGAGTCAAAATAAGGTCAAGTGTCCAAATGTATTGCATGTACCTACATGTACTTACCTATTACAGTCTCTTACATCTAGTAACTCTGACTTTTTTACTCCTACTCCTTTGGCCCTGTCGAGCAAGGTTCTTGATATAAGATTATTTCGATAAAAGAGATTTCCAGTAAAAGCCAAAGCAAAGGTTTGAACACTTAATTATTCGGTAAAAATGCGTATTAATTACCGAAAACAGGAAGCATTTTGGCGCTAAGCCGCAGTACTACAGAAACGGCAAAAAACGAAGCAAAGACGGAATTCCTGTATTGGTTGACATGTATGAGAGTGATGTGTGAAAATTCCCCACCGCCTCAGAACTTAAAAGCTAACGACGAGACGAAAACAATGCAAACCTTGAAGTTAACCGACATTTACTTTTCCCGTTGCAACCGTTTGAGTGGGAAACAAGATTTTTGCAGTATTCCCTGGTCTTTTTAACAATGACGTCGGTACACTTATGACACCCGCACACGCTGTTTGCTAGACTTTTGAGGCATCGTTCGGGAGAGGACAACTTTTCCGAAAGACAATTTGCTCAAAAATTCGATTTCCAAGTTATAAAATACCAAGCTATATAACGAAGTGGTCCCCATTCCGATAATTTGTTGTCATCTGTGCATAACCTTGTGGAAGAGGAGCAGTTAATTTAAGAATCGGCGAAGAATGACCACTAGGTAACGCTTTATTTCATGGAGCTGAAATCCGCCGCATGTTATTGCTTCAAATTTAGCAGCAAAATTACGGCATAACGGTGATTTTGCTAACTCTCGTGACCTATTTGGTTTACTCAGGAAAGAGATAGTTTTTAATGAGTCAGATTTTATTTCGCCATTTTTTTACACAAATCGTTCCTAAGCTGTATATTTGGAGTTTTTCACCCAGACTAATCTTGGGTAGGGTTGATTACTACCTTGTGACACATAGCCACCTACACTGAATTGTGGCCCTGTGGAAACATGATGACACACGGAATACCACGTGTGGGCATCAATGCACATGGCTTGCTCGGAAGTCTACCTATCGCATCGCTACCACATTTTTGCACACACCTTTATGCACTGTACTAGTATGGGATTAAAGAGAAAGGCAATGTTTTTGTGTCATTTTTAATAAAAATACGGTTCATTGATTATCCCAGACATATGCTTCGGTTAATTATGGCTCCAAGTAATTTCATTAAATAGTTGTGCATTACTCCGGAAGTGACGTTTAGGGAGTTAAGAACTTCCCGCCATTTGGATTCTAGTTGCTGTAAGGATGGATCTGTTCTACTGTTGTTTTTGTGCTGGTCTCCTAAAATTGTAGTCACCTCCTCCCATCGACGAGTATTCTAGGACAAGCTTGGCTGATTTAGTTTAAGATGGATTGAGTTAGAGTGCGGTGAACTCTGCTCGTAGTGATTTATCTAATTTTGTTATATTTGGGCAGATTGAGTCTTTTTGCAGTCATCCACTGGTTGTGAAGTTTATGCGAGGAGTGTTTCTGCTGAGACCTCCTGGAACCAAGTACACTCGAATATGGGATGTTAGCCTGGTGTTGAATTATTTTAGAACTTTGTCTCCTGTGGCATCATTGACTTTCAAAGATTTAACATTAGTGTCGTTTACACTTACAAAGTTGACACAGAACGAGTTGTTCCAGTGTGTAAACGGACTGACACGGAGCAAATTGACACCACAGTAACAAATTTTTGCCACCCGTTTGTGAGGTAGAGCAATTTGCGCCCAAACATCTTGCGCCGTGTCAATTATAAGTCTAAACGCGAAACTGGAGCAAGACGGAAAGGGTCATCTCTACTGTGCTTGTGCTTTGACCTTCATACGGGTTCTTTATCTCTGCAACTCTCGTCATTTGTAAACCTGCACATGTGCGATCCAGTCTCTCCAGCCTGCAATTTCCGTCTTGCCACGGTTAGTGAGTTGTGTGTGTAAGCTGCCGCTTGACACGGGTCAATTTTCTCCGTGTCAGTTAAGCCGAGCCAAAAGTTGATGTCTAAACGGGACTATTGAAGCTTGTCATGTTGATAGCTTTGTTGTCTGCGCAGAGATGTCAGACTATTCCTTTATTGGATATTGCTGGTATGGTGAAAGATAAATATAGATTATTACATGGCGAAGTCGTTATCTCTCGCAATCTAGAGCTTGAATGAAATTAGGATAATTGTACAAAATCCACGAGGGCTCTATATAAGGGCAAACCAAATAAAAATTGAAACAAAATAGGAATACAGTGAATCGTAACATAATCTTTAAGCAACTAGTCTAGCTTACTACGCATCTATTCATGCCAAGCTTCCACCGTGAAAATATCGTCTGCTAAAGTAGGTTACCAATGGTTACTGAGAATAATGTCCAAGTCGAAGGATCCCGACTACACGTTACTCGCATTCAAACTGGAGATCGATGGTTTACAAGTGAGAGAAAACGACAGAGATGAATTTTACTGAATTAAAGATGTCGTTTTTATTGAAATTGTGCGTCTTATTTTTCATAAATATCGGTACAATGCCGTTTGATGAACACGCAACTGTTGCGCGTGGTCATTTAAGTATTCCATTTAAATTTACGTTCGATGACGTCAGCTGCTGAGTGGTGCTGTGGTAAAGTCAACTACTCGAAGCTCTTGCGGATCGCGTTCGAAACCAGCCATGTTTTCCCGCCAAATTGTCATTCAACGCGCGTTGAATAACTAAATGGGTTATTTCATGGCTGTATTGGCCATTTCAGGCTGAAAGTGTGGTATAAGTCTGGTTGTGTTTTTGTTATTCGATCACATGTAAAACAGAGTAGACCGGCAATGCCTCCAGTTGTAACTTTGAAAGCTTACCATTCAAATAGGCGACTGTGTTTTAATATAGTGCTTAATAAATATTTGAGTTGCACTTCTCGGATTCGAGGGATGCAGTCCATCACGGTTGTTGATTAGCTATGTGAGGCCTTATCATGCAGTGGCTATAAACACGGTGAGGTGTTGGATTAAAGTTGTCATGTGTAGGTCAGGTATTGATGCTTTCCAGTTTGCCGCTCATAGTACTAGAGCAGCTAGTGCGTCAGCTGCCAAGCAATGTTCAGTGCCAGTTTCTACAATTATGGCCACAATTGAGTGGTCATGTGCATCTACATTTTCTCGGTTCTATCATAAACAGGTTGGTGTTTCTGTTGTTTTTTGCCTCTATGTTGCTGAATGATGTGGCCAGTAATAAATGACTATTCATTTGATTATTTATTGTTGCTTCTGAATATGCACATCAGGTGCTTTAAAGTCTCATGGAACCGTATTATGCGTATTCCTACGCAGAATTCTGTAATTAAACGAGACTTCGCTAAGTTGAAGTTTGATTGTAATTCTGCGAAGGAATATTAGCATAATAGAGGTTATATGGCCGCCTCATAGGTTTCGTTCTCATGCTGGTGAAATGTTTGTTTGCTTGGGGTATGTATTTTGGTGCGGTGTAGAGCTGTTCGCACTGTTTATTTTGGTCTGATAATGCATATTCAACTTTAAAGAATGGTTCTGTCATGCGCAATGCACTCTTTCATGTAAGCTCTATTATGCTAGTATTCCTACGCAGAATTACAATCAAACTTCAAGTCAATGAAGTTACGTTTAATTTCAAAAATATTTTGGAATATTTCCACAATAACACTTATGAGCGTGTCATGGACGGGGCAGACAGAAAGTAATAAATGTCACAGACATCTCTGACAAACTTCAGACCACTTTTCATTTTCCCCAAAGCACATCCTAATAGTTTCCATGGAAACTGCTTCTTTCCTGTGTCCGACGGCCGTTGAATTTCAGCAGATTTTGAACAAATGCATTGAATTTTGGAAATTTACTCCAACATTGAAGTAGTGTGGCAGATAAGATATGACTATTAATTTCTCAATTCAAATAAATTTTACAGATCTATCTCAATAGCCATCCTCCATTGTTAGTAGGAGTACTTTGTGTGACTTTTAGGAACATCTGATTGGTCCGTAGGTCGGATATAGTCACTGAGAATCAATTAGCTATCATAGCAGGTTGAAGTGATCGAGTGTAACATTCGCCAAAGATCTTCTAGATGCTGAACGGTCACTTATACACTGAAAATCATCTTTAGTGTACTGATGCTACCATGCCTATTTAGGCTTCATGACGTATTTTTTAGGAAAAGAAAGCGAACAAATATTTTTGCTGTAGATTCAAGGCTATAGGTCATTAGGCGGAAATTTCATGAATTTGCAGAAATGATGCACTTTCATGTCTAAATACAAAGGTAAACACAATTTGCCAATATCTTTGAAATCGAAACAAATGTACAGCTCATCAAAATGTCAACTTAAAGACCCAGCAGCATACGACAGGAAAACTACCGGTGGTCTCCGTCGACTTTCATTACGGCAGGGCGGCTGACGACCAACACTAAACAACAGAATACCAACTGGTTACAAAATAACTTAAGACAGAAAGCATTACGTGGTGCCAAATGGTATTATATAAGAATTAATGAGTTTAGAGTAAAAGGAATAGTTCCCATTCAGCCTAAAGCATTCGTATAGGCTACTAACCGAAGGAGTCCGACCGCCTAGCCTGCGCGGACAACTGTGCTCCGCGTCGCAAGAATAACTCGGGCCTTGAATGGGTGAAAGTCGTGCGACAAAGAGATTGAAAAATAGTGCGTCATGCTTCTAACACTGCAATATATTTCCATCGCCAATATTCAACTCTTAGACTACAGTTCATTACACTCCCCTGTATGCGTTTTCAGTAGCGTAATTCTAATATTAAAACAACGGAGGTATACATTGAAGGTTTTTAAAATATATTTTGCCTAAGAATTGAAAATAAATGCCAATTTAGCAAGTGATTATTTTCCCGGCGAAGTGACAAGGCAAGCGTCAGGGATTTACTTCGCCAGTAGTTGTGTCCGAGCAGAAAAAATCAAGCAAAGGTGCGCGTTCCTGCAATTCAGGTGAGGATCTCACTGTTTTGCGATGAAAGTTGCTTTTGGTTGTTGAAACATCGCCGTGTCAGTAAAGCCGATGGATTTGCTTCCAAGTACGCAGAAATGTGCTCACACGTCCAGGTAGTCACACGGCAATTGCTCAATCTGGTACGGGTGCAGTTTGCACTTTGCACTAGTTTCACGATATGGCGATCAAGATAAGACATTTGCGGATCTAGAAAGATTTTCCCTCTAATTTATTACCTGAACGGGTACTGTTACTGAAATTTGACGAACTCTCGCGACGAGTCGGAGCTGACTTATGATCGCATTAAAGTACCACTCATATGTAAAGAACACATAAAACTTGGACACTAAATGATCAAAGTTGAATAAAAATAAACAAATAAGAAAACTACGGTTTTACGTTCACAGTGATATCAATACGCTTTCAAGGAAAACATGACCGTCATTCAGAAATTGTTCCTAAACTGATGCACAGGAAACGAACAGGTCACGATAAATAGAAGGGAATAGTCGATGATTCCTGATATCGGCCGAGGTAAAAAATTGTGCTCAAAAAGACTCAAAGAACGGAAGAAAACACTATACCATGTTATAGATTACTTAATTTGAACTAGGTTGAGAAAACAAATTCTGAAAAGCCTTTATCTAAAGGATTATTGTCCTCAATGCTTCTGTCCAGTTCTGTTAAGTGTCACAAGAACGATCGCTAAAATCAGTCAAATATCTACCAATTGAGTGTGACAGTCAATTTAACTCCATTTAGCTCCACCGAGAGTACACGAATGAGGCTGGAAAGGCATAACATGGCCGGCAGGTGTATCACTGAAGAAGGTAAGGTTTTTGAGAGAGATGATTAAGATATCGTGGAAGGTAGTGGCGAAAACTCCGCGGAATATCATAATGCTCTTAGTTTGCAATTATGTCAGCATTACGACTGTGTACACTGAACCAGTCAGTCAGACAACTACGACCACTGTCCTGGGTGCATCTACTGGAGCTGGCTTACGAGGAGATTGAAAATTCATGACACTTTTTAAACGAATCTAATTAAAATTAGCACTTCTGAATGAAACAATTCCACTTATTGATCAATGAAATGCTAACCCAGTGAAGGTCTGTACAGATCCTTGCGCACAAATGTTCGAGCTTTCGGTTTGAAGATAAGTCGCTTGTTGTGCTCAACTGGCTTTGGGATAGTATGAGTTATACAAGGAGTATCTGCGAGTATCTGACAGAACCATGCACATCTATCGAGTCCGATTGCAGGTAGAATGCGGCCATCCCGGATTACACGGCGATAGAACTCTCCTTTGTCCCGGAGATAAGAAAGCGCGTGACCTCGTTTTGGAAATTATGTCCATTTTCGTTTCTCTGATTGATGTAGGGAAGGCGAAGAATTTCACATCACGCATCAACCGGTATTTGCCCAGTTAATCAAACTTTCTCACGTCGGAAGTGCAACCCCCTGCCCAGCAGCAATACTTCGTTGGCATTGAAAGGACGAATAGAGTAATGCAACTGAGAAAAATTTGCAAAGAATCAGACAACAGCAGATAACCTGTGAAACTGAAAATGTGCTTGACAGATGTTTACGGCATTGTGGGTAAACACACCGAGATTCGAGTGTCGCCGTGTTATCCGGGACGGCCCTATAGGGAAGCGCGGACACTGCAATCACTAATATTATTTCTACTTAAAGTATATACATTTATTTGGAAATGTACAAACTCGTAGATACTGCATGCCACCTACGCGAAGCCAAAGTCTTGATGTTGCATATACTCTACCTTGTAACCAATAATCAAAAATTAGTGCAGAAATTCCAAAACCGAATAATCCGACTGGTATGACTTTATGAATTATTAACCCACCCTCTATCGGAAAACAACAGTTAATTTAGACCAATTACGGTTAATGTATTGTTCTAAAACTCTTCCTTAGTAAAACTGTATGTGGTTACAGAGCTTATTGCTCAAAACCAGGCTATACAGTTTGTGCACTGAGCATGATGTCGAGAAATAACGAACTTTCTGTTCTTGGCAAAAGCAGGAATCAGTTCTCAACAGAGTACGGAACAAGTTGGAACACAGTTGTATGCCGGTAATTGGGCTAAATCAAAACAAGTTTTTGAACGGAGCTCAGGTTTACAACATCATTGTCTAAGAAAAATCGACACTGTCTCCGAGTCAAAACGTGTGCAAGTGGTTCACAATCTAGGGACAGTTTTTGCACAAGGGTACCTTGATCAGGATATTGCAGAGCAATGGAAATCTGAAGAACGAAAATTAGTTGCAAAGACAACTAAGAAATACCACTAAATCACAAGAATTAATGGAAGAGTGAAAAATCTCTGTAAGCATGCACGTATTTTATTTGTTAAATTTGGATTTACGGAATCACGGTTTTATACGTTTTATTACACAAGAGCCAAACATGAATTATTTTATAACTACTTGTCAGTGCTCATAACTCAATGGTTAAATTTCAAACAAGGCAAACTTATACCTTCATCTGAATGCCAAAAAGTTGCCAAACAAGCTAAAAGTAATTTATTCAGTCAAAAGTTGTGCTTCATTGGTTCTTTATTCGGCCAAACATCCGCGTAAAATACCAACGGTAATTGTACATATCCCATGAAGTAATGCAAAGGTGTACATACATATACATGCAAAACTAGCAATTTAAGCTGCATTTCGCTTTGATAAGGCTTAAAGGCGAAAATCAAATTAAGCCGTTTTCTTATGAAATAGTCTTGCAAAATATTTCTTACCCAGATGGGATTCTATTTCCGCTACCTACTCAAGTCACAGGAAATGTGTGGTTTTGATATTCTTGC
This sequence comes from Phoronis australis, assembly GCA_002633005.1. Lineage (NCBI taxonomy): Eukaryota > Metazoa > Phoronida > Phoronidae > Phoronis > Phoronis australis. The sequence continues at coordinate 145,884 of NMRA01000457.1, read as the reverse complement.
TGGTAACAGAAATGGAATCCTGTTACATTAAGGAATACTATGAGACCGATTTCAATTAAGTAAAAGTTTTTCGTTTTTAGTCAGATCAACCAAACAAGGCGAGATGCGGCTTTAAATTATCCAATTGCTCGTATTAACGGTTTAAGGAAATGAATGAAAGTAAATATTTCGTATCAGACATGCAACAATGTCAATAATTAATGGTCGATATCAATCGCAATGAACTGCAAAGCACTTCGTGGTGACAACTGTAAAAAACAATGTACTCATTTTAACGACATATCAATCTCAAACAACAATAAATGTATTAGAACATAAGGCCAAAAATGAGCTGATTGAGCAACAGAGGCACTTTCAACTGCTCACCAGGCGTGCGTTCAGTAGACACTAGGACCTACGCTAGGACCTAGCTAAAACCTAGTCAAAGTCACGTGTTCTCATTTAAAATGCACGGCAATATCTCGCGAAGGCTTGCTTTTTAGCAAGGTCCTAGCGTTGCTGAACGGGAGGCAGTACTCGTTCAAGAAAATTGTATAAAATCACAATCGTCACATGCCTAACGAGCTAGAATAACTACATCGACAACTTAAGGAAAGAGACTCACCACCATACGTGTAATATAACTTCAACAAATACTTATCACCTTAACCTATTCTTCAAACTTTGCAAAATACCAATTAACGCAAAACAGCAAAATGAACGGGAAGAGCAGTCAGTCAACTATTTAGACTCTGAAAAAGTCAAATACTTCGACCCCCTTTTCTAAGAGTGGAGTAGCACAGGTTTTAACCTCATTAGACTGTTAGAACATGTTATAACGAAGCCACTAGTACCTGCAGGTGAATCCTAACGAAATCCGCTGGCCAAAAATTCATAAAAATCCTTGTTCATTTCTTACAAACTGGATAGTCCGCCATTATAGATTTTCCGATGGGTCGGAAGTGAGATTCACTAAAGAACGAGTGAATAACATTAGGCCGGTTATTCAAATGGGCCTAAGCCTGTTTTACTGAGAGTGATAGCTCTGGTAAACCGTATAAACATAACGACGAACATGCAGTATCAAAACAGTTAAGTAAAATTGCTATACAGTTAGACTATTCTGACAATTAAACTTGCGAAAATATTGAAGATAAATTCAGACAGGGTAATCTAAGATACTAGTGGTGTCCGGCGACTTTATGAGGCAGCTGACGGCCAACAATCGACGTAATGCCAATTGGTGGAGAAACAGCTTGAAAAAGATAACTTTAGGTGCCAAATGATACAAGAATTAATAAATTTAAAGTAAAAGGAACAATTCCCATTGAGCATGAAGCATTCATATAATCTCAATCCGACCGCCTGGCATGCGCCGACATATGTGTTCCGCAGCGTGGGATGAACACTTTAATTGGATCCGCGGGCCTTGATTAGCTGAAATTCGTGTGACAAAGAAATTTTGAAATACTGCGTCATGACCCTAACAATATGATATTTCCCCATCGCCGACATTCAGCTCATGGGCTACAGTTCACTACAATCCTCCCCCTATGAGTTTTTAATCGCGGAATTTTAATTTAAAAGTTCAAACAATGGGTGTATCGATTGTACGTTTTTGTTTAAAATACGTTTTGTCCAATAATTGAACATTTAAGTCAATTTATCAAGTAATTATTTTCCGGACGAAGTAACACATGGCAACTGCTGGGGATACTTCGGGTAGCAAAAATGAAGAACAGGTGCGCGTTATTGCAATTAAGGTGATTAGCACACTGTCTTGAGATGAAACATGCTTTTGTTGAAATATCGCCGTGTGTGGATGTTTTTAATGTATATTTTTTACGTCCAGTAAAGACGGTGCCGATTTGCAGACAAATTACATGGAAATGCACTCGGCAATTGCTGGTGATAATTACCAGCAATTGCCAAACAAATTTGCATCAGTTTCACGATGTGGCGATAAATACATTTGCCGATCAAGAGAGTCCTTTCCTCTAATTTATTACCAGAACAGGTACTGTTGCTGTAATTTGGCATACCCTCGTGACGAGTCAGGGATGACTTCAGGCTCAGTAGGCCTAGTGTTGGAGATGCGACGTTTTCCAAACTTATGATCGCATTAAGTACCACTCGTGATATGCATAGAACAGATAAAAGTTAGACAATAACTCAATAAATTTGTACAAAAAAGAACAGAAACGAGAATCAAAAAAGCCAAACAAAATAACAAGTGAACGCTTTTACGCTCACGGTGATATCAATGACGTTTCAAGGACAACATGGCGCCATTCAGGAATTGTTCCGACGCACAGGAAACTCAGGTCCCGGAAATAGACTGGAATAATCGATGGTTTTCTGATCTTGGCCCAGGTACAAGATTGTGCTTAAATGGCTTTTAGTTCAACAGCAGACAGGAGGTAAACATTATGCCATTTTACATATTAATTAATTTGGTATCCATTTTCAAGTCTTGCCCTTTGAGATAAGGACTTAACTGAACAATCAATGCATTAGTTTTCCTACATATGCATGATCAGTCGTTGTATACGAGAATCATTTATTTGGTCCCAGACACGATAAAACGCACAAAAAGCAGATATTTTTAATACGTTTTGCAAGGCCATGCATTCAAGAACATAAATATTCTTAAATTACATATAAAAAATCTAAAAATAGTTGTCTTCCAAGACAGCTTACAGTACCTACGTACATGTACTTTCCGCTCAACTACTCACGTGGATTGTTTTGAACTTTTCTTCGGCTGTTCATTTTTACAGCCTATATAATTCTAGGTCACTTGGCCTTAAAACTGAATAAATGTAGTCTTTGGGCTGTACTGACACTTCCTGAGTACCTGCACTGGATCTACACAACCAATTGGGTTTGGTATCAAAACGACAACTTTCCGTCCCAAAATTTGAATTTCTTTCAGGTATTGTTCCAAACTAGCACTATTCTGTTCCTTTGGAAGCAATCTAAGTGATGCATAAGGAACCAGAAGCCAGTAGTTGATTTTCAAGAGCAAGTCTATGCCAACAGGAAAAACATTGGAAAACCATCAGCCCACGACTGAGACGGCTGACAGGTGCGTAATATAAATTTCTACGGTAACAAAAAATCCAAGATATGTGTTAATTCCTGACGGTCCTCATATTTGAGACAAATCCTTGGCTAGTTGCGAGAGTGTCTGAAAGCCGTTACTTGCATGGGCGTGATCCCTGTCGAAACAATATCCACGTGTTCTCAAAGCCAAAATTCGCAAACTTCACTGTGTTCAACAATGATTATGCCAATTAAAACGATTATGTTTAACAAAAACTACAACCTAAGGTTTCTACTAATACGCAACACCAATTAAAATATAATGTGAGGTAATTACTGACAAATAAACATCAATTTTAACATCAATTAAACTACAATGTAAGGTAACTGCTGACAAACAAACATCAATTTCCAACGGTACCATTTTTCTACTGTATCATTTTAGTGGTAGTCTTTTTACAATTCTAAATATAATTTCCGGGCAACACAAATCACAGCTTACTACTAAAACGTATTATGATACACTTACAGAGTTGAACACATTTTTCAAAAGTTAAGAATGAGTGACAGAAGAAATAAAGCCAACATATCAAAATCATACGTGTTTGTAAAAATGTATTGCATGCGTACAATTCATGATAACATGTCAGAAACATTACAAAATTTATCCATAGATGTCGCTTAGGGGCACTGCAGGCGGAGTGATACGAGCTCTTTGCTTCAAATGAACGAGCGTTGTGCTGACAGGTCACGCTAAGGTGTGAAATACAATAGATTCGGTTGTCGGCTTGTAAACATCCAGTGACATCACAGATAAGGTGCTGACGTGTAAATAATATGACGGAAAACAACAGCATTTATCGTATGAGCGCAGCAGAATCGAAAGCACGGGTTAACTGCAACGTGGTTTTTAGTGCAAGCACGAGAAATCTATCATCTTAGATAAATAAAATATTGAAAGCCAACCTCAAAAAAACATCGAATAAATACTCAATCTTCCGTGAGAAAAATCTTGACATTTCAAAAATCGCTAGTGCTTCACAACATTGAGGCAACTTTACTTTGGAATATTGTAAAATTTTGAGAAAACACTTACGAACTTTTCATTGTGAAGGCAAGGGAGCTCAGAAAAGTGCAGTTTTCAAACTTATTCACTTACTTGACGAATTTATTACAGCCTTGGAGAAAATCATGTTTTTGTCATTTTAGGATTTTGTACAAAAGGCACCAAGATTTGACTTCAAAACTAAAGTTAAATACTGAAAAACCGTAGGCCATTTGCTCAACTTTTTACCCAATAATTTATTTCAATTGGAATGCACGAGGAATGTTGCAAAAGAGTGCGAAGTGAATCATGCAGCTCTGTATAGATACCGCTTAGATTCTTTGTCGGAAAACTGTTATCTACACGCAGTGATAACTGTCGTCTGCAAATTGTATGCCCTCAGAACTTCGCGTTCATCCGCGAAAGTGAAAGGTCAAATACTATTAAGGACTCAGGAGACCGATAAATGCCGTAATGACTTCAAGGTCTCCGTTGGTCAAATCTCAAAGGCACTTTATAGCTTCCATCACATGTACATGACGAAATTCTGATTAGTCACTTGGCAAGAGGTGTTGCACTTTGTCAGTTCCAACAGAGGCACGTTCTGTGGGAATGGGTAAACGGAGCTGTTCAACCAATATGTCTTCATGCTGCCTTTACCCTAAAAACAATAAGAAATTTCACCTATGGACTATTGAGCCTTTGTGATGACGACCTTTTCTGATGACAACGATGCAAATATGAGTTGATATTAAAATGAGACCAAATCACGTTTTGTGTTTATAATGATCATGTTTATGATGTTGACTCAGATTTCTCAGTCTCTACTCAAGGAACTGTTAAACTCCGACTGGTTATTGCCACGACTCTTCTGTCAATCAACACTGATGATATGTAATTTAGTGCCTTCGCATTATGCCCAGGGGCCCACTTCATGAAAACTGACTTCAGACTTAAGACTTTAGGGTGAAAATCCTGCCGACTTAAAGATTATAAAATCATTAAATTGTGAATATGCAAAGGGAGTACTATTTTGACATTGGTAAAGTGAAAGATATCATCGAAATTCTTCAACAGTACAGTGACAATAGTAGTTAGTACCAATTTTACCAATTTAGTTACAAAAATCGTACAGAATGGGGTCATTGCCTATATGTAAACATGAACATGTGACGCCATCTATATTTGATAGGCATGGAGCTAGCCAAGATGTTTACCTACCTTAACATCCTGAATTCCTCTCAATTTAATATCAAAACCGCCCATGGCTATGAGGTAGGTCTTAGTGGTTCCAGTGATTTGTATTTTCATCGCTGCAATAAAACAAGACACTCTTAAAAGTGTATGCATTCCAAGCACAGCTAAGCTAATGGCAGGAATGGCCAAGACTGGGCAACTATGGAACATGCCTAGTGATGTCCAGGTCACAGCTTTAAATCATACAAACAATTTCTTCACGGAAATTGGCGATGGATGGCCTACCGCAGAACACAAGAATGAGGTGGTCTGTTATACGGACGGCTCTAAACTGAAAAATGGCCTTCCTGCTGCAGATGCTGAAAACTGGGTATCGTTAGGCAATCTTGCCACGGTGTTTCAGGCTGAGATCACTGCAATTAATAGAGCTGATCAACTGGCACAACAATATAACACTGAACTTGGCAATCGGCCAATTACCATCTTTTCAGATAGCTAGGCAGCAATAAAAACCCTAAAGAAATTAAGGTCAACTCTCGTTGTGTTAATGCTTGTATTAATGAGCTTAACAAGCTTGCAATTGAAAGAACCGTCAATATACGCTGGGTCAGGGCCCATGTGGGAATTGATGGCAATGAGAATGCAGACAGACTCGCAAAGATAGGAGCAAGCGTTCTGCATTTTGTGCCTGAACCTGCTATCCCGGTATCTTACGGATGTTGCAGGATGAGTATACGCAACTGGGTACATACCCAGTCAGCAGCCCAGTGGGCATCACTTAACTCCTGCCGAGAAACCAAGGAGAATTTTCCCAACGTGATCGAACCAAAAGGTTCAAAAAGCCTTCTGAGTCTAGATAGATTGGGTATAAGACACGTCATTCAAATTTTGACGGGCCACTGCAACCTAGCCCGACACAGACACATTACTGGGCATATGGGGAGCCCTGTGTGTCCCGAGTGTGGTACTGACGTAGAATCTCCTAAACACCTGGTAGAGTCTTGCCCAGCTTTTTATAGGCTAAGGAGCAACCTACTGGATGGCACTGTTACATGCCTACAACATATAGTGCATGGCAACAAATGGAAACGTCTGTCCGTTTTCCTAAAGGAGACTGGCAGACTTGAAAACTTTCTTCATGAGGAGCCATAATTGGGGTCTCGTGCCTTTGCTCAGGCGTTTTGTGCAATGGGCCCAACAATGAGGCCTGCGCACGTCTGATGCACCGCAAATTACATCAGACCACCTGCACTGTTTTTTTTTTAAGCGCAGTTCAGTGCAAGCAAAGTTTCTCCGTTAAAAAGTGTTCCGATATACTCGTCATAGATGAAGATAAAGTAAATGAGTGTGTTTGATGGGAGCCATGTCTTTCGGAATATTGTTGTGCCGTCCCAGATTCCACGGCAATAGATCTCTCCTTCATCCCGAAGGTAAGAAAGTGTGAACGTTGTTTTCATTGACCTACAGGTACTTTTGGAATGTACGGCACATTTTCATGTCGGAAACCATAGAGGTGTATGGCCGTTTTGTTTTCGTCGTTTTCGCCGGCATGTTTCTATCCTATGTACACCTCATGCACTCAATATTATGGCGACTCGGTGAATGAAAGAACTAAGGTTACATACGGAACTGCTCTATGCTCGGCGGTAGATTCGATTCGAGTCAGAGTCCTGTAGTCTTTGACCTCGGATAAGTAGTAAAACACATTTCCACGTGGTTAGAGGAGGTTCTGCTAAATCTTTTTTCTCGATACACGGTTTATATTTTCATTTGAAGTTCCCTGATAATAAAGTTCAGGTATTTTGCAAGACATATGTGAACTATTGTAAAAACGGCTAATTTTTGTGAACAAGATTTGATAAAGCCTTATTTTTAGGTTTTTTAAGAGGAACGTACTCGTGTATTAGTTTTAGTTTAACACAATAGTTAGCGCTGTATGTTCTTTTCGTCTATGAGAGCATTCTGGGATATTTTAAGCTTTTAAAAAGGCTTAAACACGGCCTTTTGCAATGCATATTTGACCTCGTGTAAAATACACAGCAGAAATTTCCTTGCAGTTGCAGTTTATTAAGTATACTTCCAATTTTCTACCGTAGCTCTCCAGCGAGTCCCTTTGACCGACTACTGAAGAGTGAGCGCGTTACGGTGGACGAAGCTGCTCGTCCACGAACATCCCAGTCCATGTGGCGATAAGTTAGCCACAACATCGCCATAGCTGTTGATACATACCTGGACTGCATATCTACCTATAGGTTACCACCTGGTACCCACTAGCAACTAACTCGTATTCGTTCTGGCGTATCAATCACGTTTTCTGTCTCGTTACGAAAAAAAAAACTGGCGAACGATGGTGATCTCAGCTCATAGTCTATTATTAAAAGCGACAATAAGTAATTAAGTATCACTTTGTTAAGCTGAATCACGTTGACAATTGAAAAACGTCAAATGTTTCAGGAAATAAATCATCTGAAAACAGTTTCACGAAACCAAAACATCCTGTGTTCAATGTTGAAATATATACTGGACTAGTTTGCAGAGTGACCAGATGTACACTGAGAGTACACAAAAAGGAAGACCTGGTTCGTCACGAGACCAAGATTACACCTGTGCTTATTATCCCTATAAAAATAGTCGATCTGTCTCGGGACCAAACAGTACTGGCTGAGATAAATAGTTTAAAAATGCGCACTTTGGTAAAAAAAAATCACAAGACTAGTTCGCCGAGGGACCAGAAGTACACTGAAACTCAACATCTACACAAGTCAAGCTGGCCTGGTCCGTCGCGAGACTTAAAGTGTACTATGCAAAAAAATTTGAATTGAAAACTTCTCTCTAGACACTTTTTAATTCCCAGTGGTTACTCATGCGTTAGTCCTATCCTTTTGTTGTCTAGACTGCCGAGGAATCTGTATATCGGATCCAATGGTTTGCTCGTCTTGGAACCATTCTACCCAGATATCTTCGATGTTTGTTCCCAACGCTTGCACTTCGTCAACTGCTGTGTCAATGAGCTTGTAAGCCTCTACAATGTCAGTATCTCGTTTCGCAGCTCTGTTGGCACTAAAACCCTTGAGGTTGCCAAGTCCATTCAAAAGATTTACATGCGCAACCAAATTTGATCCGTTCATCATGGACTACTTCAAACCTTGACGATGTATCCCAGGACCTATTTGCATCTCTTGCAATTTTCGAAATAAACTTCCCAATGTCTGAACGCTTGAAACTCGAAGTACTAACATCAAATAAATGCCCACATGGGCATGAGCGTTTCATCGGGTGGGCCTTTCTGCGGAAATTCACGGTATAGAAAACGGCAGTGGTGCTCATTTCAGGTAGAAAGACGGTAGGTATTGAGGTCGGAACTAGGGCTCCTTAAGAGGCCTATTGAACATCGCACGAGTCCCGCAAGACTTTGCTGTGAAAGAACAGCCTCCCCGCAATTTCTGGTACTGTACACTGTTTGCGAATGCGGTCACTTTGTCAATGTGAGTTCACCCCTTGTTCATTCCTTGTATTGACATAACTTGTTAGAGTGTATCTTCAAACGGACTCGCGACGAGACCACGGCGCCCGCCACAATAGCAATTCTTCGGAAAAATAATTTCGTTAAAAAATATTACATGTACGTGTACACTGTATGATATTGCGTAAGACAATTTTACTGTACATCAGTTACAAACGTGTGGAGTGTAATAGAATGACATGGCATGACTGATGAAGTAAAAACGTTGCACCTCCATTTGGCCTGAATATCAGGGTTGCAGCACCACAGTATTTCCCCTAATCAAATCAAAACATATCTTAGAATAAAGAAGCTAGTTGCCTAAAGGAATCAGCTATAGAACTGCTCTTTCAGCGGTGGATCCATCTAAAATGCTTGGCTACTTCAGAAGTGTCAACGGAAGCTCGGACACAATCAATTGATCTCCGTGCGTTTTGCCGATGAGCCACGAACACTCAGCAATTCACAATGCAAAAAATTATATTTTCAGAGTGACCCCCCTCAATTTTTTCCAAGTTGGTTTACTTGGGGTTTACACACACTAGCGGTGCCGTTTTTGTTTTGCTGGAGACGTTTTTGGTTTTTTACTTTTGGGTTCTGGGGGGGTTAAACCCCATGAACCCCCCGTAGATCCGCCACTGAACCTACACTGTAGGCCTAGTGTTTACTGGTGTTTCATGGCATCCTATACTATCTAGTGCGTATCGTCACCACTGTGTATAGAGGCGTGATGTAGAAACGCGATCCAGAAATTGCCAACAGACCTCCATAAATAAGCGTCAATAAAGTAGCTCTCGTGCTGGGTTATTTGTCCCCAATAATAGAACTTAGGCTATAGCACTGTGTCGTCAACCCCTCCGTTTGAACAAATGAACACTCGATTTGCTCTTCAGTGGTTACTGATATAGCCCTTGACGGGAGGGCGCTGATCGCCTTCTCTTTCTCTCTCCATCTCCCTCCCCCCCCCTCTCTCTCGCCTCATGAACTGAATCCAGCACCTCTTTCACTATTAAGTTATGTTTTCCGAATCTCACAGGTCGATCTGCATCAGTCCCACCCTCCCTAACGGTATAGACAACGTAATGCCTCCGGTCACTTAGGTTGATACAGCCTCTAAGGAAGTCTACCGTAATTCTAGAACTTTTTCGAAGTCGCTATGACTGAAGACTGAGTGAACCCATCACAGAAGACGGGAGATTGGGGAAAGGAACTTGAGACAGTGTGCAAAATACAAAATACATCATTTGAGAAACCACCCCGGGCATGGCTCCTATGAGACCATAAGAGCGTCACACCACCAAGTTCCTGCCTGGACTATGCACCTACATAGTGACAGCACTGCTCATCCAGGCAGAAATAAACGTTACCAACCACACCTTGGTTAGATCTGCTCATTCAGCTTGACTGGAACCTGCTTTCGAAGTAATCTTATCGTCCAGTTGGCGGTTGAGTGTACCCATCTGATATTGTATATCACTGTTATTAGCAGATTTGGCATTTTGCGTACCCATTTGGTACCTCACGTTATATTTGCCGTTTTGGTCGAGCCCATGTGGTAGGCAATAGGCCAATACCTGGTATGGTGTAAGAAATTACTGAGAATAGTTTCTCATCGCAAACATTCAGCTGATAATCTACATTTTACTACACATCTCCATTCTTGGCATTTTGCGCTTTCAGTTATTTAATCGACAGATTTTATTCTCAAGCAATGGTGAATGGTGATTATAAATTGTTAACGTCAGTACGTTTAAACGGTATAATGATGAACATTTAAAGTCAATTAAGCGATGTGATACAACTACATTAGAAGACTTGCTGTCGCCGCGTCAGCGACTCCGTTGTGGTGGCAGTCAGCCAGCAATAATCAAACACAGGTGGGCATTATTGCAATTAGTTGAGAAGTGCGAACATTGTGTTCGTTTGCAATAAAATGATCGACGTGGATGTTTCTGTTACCGCTTTCGGTTTGTTGTCAAACGAATTTATAAAGTGCGCTGTCGCTAACCACATTTTATTTCAAGTTTAAGACCAAGAAAAGTACAAGGGAATACACTTGCTGATCTAGATTTTTCTTTCTTTAATTTATTACCATAGAGGTTCAAAATTCAAATTTCCCGCACCATCGCGATAAGTCAGGGACGTAGTGCTGCTTGCGGGAAGTGTGACGCATTTGCCAGTTCAACTTTCAGTTATAATGAAGACTGTTTTTTATACGCAAACAACTGCCTCAACACTTGGATAATAGACAATCAAATTTGTATGACAAGAACCAAAATGTAAACGAAAAGAGAACTAAGCAAAAATAACGAATTTACCCTCAGGTTGTACCAGTACATTTTCAAAGACGTCATAGCCGGCATTCAGGAATGATCATTGCTGAAGTGACGCACAGGGAACTCAGGCCACGGAAATAATCGATGCTTTTCGTATTTCGTCCGAGGTTCAAAATTGCGTTGAAAAAGGCTTGTAGTTTGATAACAAAAAAGAAAACATTGTAGCATGTTGTACATAATTTAATGTGGTACATATTTTGTGTTTGTACTAGAATAACCCATTGAGATGAGATTTTTAAGGGGCCTCAGGTTATGGAATTGGCTGTCGCTCTTTCAGTGTTGACTCTTTCATCAGGTGCCCTCTCTTGGACAGGGACTCAGATGGAGGAATCCCATGCTGCCCCTTTCGAGTTTTTGTAAAATCGTACATCCTGTCATGTTAAGATGCCGCTTTCAAAGAGGCGTCTGGATGATGGAATAAATTGCCAATCTGTTTTTTTGTAATTATATTTGGGNAAAATCTCACATGGAACATTCAAATGTCACATGTGAGAATGCAATGTTCCATGTGAGAAATGCCCTTTGTCACATGGAACGTGAGTTTTCAAACGTTAATTACAGCTAATTAAAAGCTCATTTTGCCAAAGTAAATTTTGAAATGACATCACAACTAAAAAGACTATCTATTGCACCCACTTTCAATTGAATTGGGTGAAAAAAATTTTTGAGACTTTGTGAAAATCTCATATTATTTTGGAATGCGTTTGTACTTGTTTGGGCTTAGCCACGTGATCGGGGTTATCTTGATTTTGTTTGCTTCCATCACTGCCCTTTCTTAATAAATTGCAACTATTCAAGTCGAAGGTGGTCGCCATGCTGCGTAACAGTAAACTGAAAGTGGTTTCCCAATTTTCAACAAAGGGGGATGACTAAATATTATGACGTCGGTTTCATTACTTAAACCATTGAGAAGCCACGATAAACAACATTCCAAAATGCTGCCTTTCACAGCACTGTGAAAGAGTGTAATAAGCGATAACACAACTAACGCAGATAAGTTCATACTCCAGCGTTTTGGTTCAATCCTGAACCATTTTCAATGCTACAGAATAAGCCCAAAGGAAAAAGATTACAATATTAAGTTATGAGTTCGAACCTTTTGCTCGAAACTGATATTCTTGTTCAAGGACCTCTCGGCACGAAAGCATTAACCCAGAATGACCGTTTTGTCAGCAAACCAATAATAATATAATTGTTGTCATTTGGTAAGACCAAATCAATGCCGTGCTCTTTCACTGATATACACTCAACTACTCTTCTGGTTTTAACATTGGATTTAAATTGATAATAATTGACAGGGGTCAAAGAATATCAAACCGACCAATGGTTATTGGCAGGTAAGTCTGAAGGTGTTCAGCTTTCGGGGTTGCACATATTTTCACTCAAAAGTAATCGCCAGCTCCCGATGGTAACTGTCAGTAAGCAAGACCCCTGTGAGGACCACGAACCATGCCTCATAAGACTTTGGTGAACTAAAGAATTATGGTCACGCATAGACGACGTGAGGGATGGTCTGTTGAGGACTTTAAGTGGCGTTGTTATACGACAGATTTCTCTATTTTTCCGCAATTTAGGATTTCGAATGTTTAAGGATGATTCTTTTATTATCCAAGTATGTTTCGTAACAAGACGGTAAAACGCTCAAATTTCTTAGAAAATGTCTGTTCCGAAAAAAGTTCATTTTAAACGGTTTAATATTGTCAAAATAAAATTTGCTAGGGGTCGCCGGCGAACATTGGCGACGGAAGATGGAGGCAGTTTTAGGCCATAGCCAAACATTGGTGACGACCCTGGACAGATTCATGTTTAATCCAGTGGCGGTTTCCAACAGTTAAGAGTTACTCCGTGTAAAAAACCAACAGGTAGAGTCTGAACCCAAAATCATTGATTTCTTTGAAACTTAGCACAGGAGTTTGGTTTGGCGAGATGTAGAATATTCTCACCTTTCAATGTTTAAGGATGATCTTTTTATTATCCAAGAATGTTTCGTAACAAGACGGTAAAACGCTCAGTTTCAGATTTATTTTCTACGTAATTTCTCACCTTTCAAGAATTTTCATCCATTATTTCTCTTCTTATGACCGGTACTTCCATTTTGCAACAAAATTGGGCGCCAAAGTAGACATGTTTGAATGCGTTTTACTAGCATGTATAGTAAGCTGATAACAAATGAGTGACACGGTTTGAAAGGACTACGATTAAATAATAGCTTAACGATCAAACTTCATTTTCTTTGACTTAGTGTGGCAAAAATGGCTTTTTGAAGGTTTTCAATGAAGCCATTTTCGGCCAATTTTGACACTTTGTTATAGCCATATTGCACCCTTCAGTCATTCCTAACCTGCTTATAATCTAAAATCAAAGATCTTGGCTCTCCCGTAGTTTTTGCTTACTAAGTATTACATCAACTGCACTTGGTCCTATTTGCCTGTTCTCAGTTGCCTCAACCACCCACAGAGGCTCTTGGAACATGTAATTAGCTTGCAAAAACGAGACGTAAATAGCTTGTATGCTAGAGAAAAACAAGCAGTATTACTAATTACCATTCCCTGAAAAGCACAATGCTGATTGTTCCTTATTACAAAAAACTATGTACGTAAATTATGACTGGCATGCGTGCTTCGTCTCTAAATGATAAATGACGTCGCTGTTTGTTTCCATGGAGTCTGGTTGACGCGACTAGAAGCCGAATCTGCATTTCTCTCGTTTTTATCTTCGTTGTGAGAGCCACTGGCATAAAGACCCAAGGGGGCTATGACCGCCTGTTCAGTGTAAAAAATTCGACAATTCCGTCGTTCAAAACTCATTGTAATTTTCCGTTCGTATTGCCTGTNCCCCCCCCCCCCCCCACCTCCCGGTCGCCCCTACAGTGCAGCAAACATTCAAATTCAATAGAAATAATTCTTGAAAGACAATTATATCAATGACTCAGTTCATGATAGACATTAGGTCAACAAACTTCAACGCAAGTAACGGCCTGGACTTCAAACATACCGAGTGTCTCTGTGGCATAGCAAGAGGGGGGTCACGTGCACCCGAGCGCCTGCCTAAAAGGGTGCCAAACAGGTGTTGTTTAAGGGGGACACCACCTGAAACATCACTTAACTGACCGGTATGGCCGGGGTGGGGAGGGTCCACTTGAGGTGTCGACGGGGGGGGGGGCAAGGAGGTGCTCGCTACGCCACTGGACTGACTACTGTCATTGCAGGTGTTCAGGTGTACAGACACTTTCTGCTTGGGTGAAAAACCGGCACTAAATTCTCTTCAGTGAACATCGCATACGATTTGACTCCAAGACTGGTCTTGCTCAGTCACAAATTTACCTACTCTGGCTGGTGGGAGCTAATCCTTTGGCACTGGCCTTGATTTATGAGGTACCTTACAGCATCTCCGATGTTGTGAAGTGCCTTTAGAAGGTCTGACTAAAGCCACAAAGCTTTCGTGTGTTTTGTTGAAAACTCTCTCAACGAACAGGAAGGTCTTTTGATACCCTCGACCAGCCTTTACTATACAATTTTTACAAGTTCAAAATTCAAAGGTGTTTATTTCCATTTAAAAATTGGGCAAAGGTCATTGGGTTCAATTTTGATACTGATCACGCAATATACCCAGAAAGAGTTTAGACTTGATTTCTATGACAATTTAATGCTGAATTCTTGTTCAAATTTTCGTTCAAATGGTCATTAAACTTTGCTCATCAATTCCAAAATAGACAGTTTTGCAAGAAACTAAAATGTAAAGTTGAGGCAAGATATTCTTGCTCAATCATTATGACTAACATTTTAGCTGTATTTTGAAAAAGTTCCATGAAGGTGCAAGGTGCAATATGGCGGTAAGAGGAACACAAAACAGCCCCTAAAATTAGCTAGGAAAAGATGTCTTTGGAATATCTCCCCAGTCTAGAACAAAGCTGTCAAATTTAAAAAAATGCTAACTTTCAATCTAGTTTGCAAGTTACTTATTTTCATTGCTGAAAGCATCAAATTTTCAAGACGGCTAATGTGACTAATTCCGGTCTAATGCTCGAGCGGCGAAATCAGGCGTCGTTGAGTGCATAAAATTTAACATTTAGATTTTTGTTAGGATACCTATCCATGTACAAAAATGGAGTTTTGAATTTTGACGTAAAGACTGATTTTTGAAAATCTAGTGGTTTTTATATAGACTGCCTCTTAAAAATCCTCTGTGGCCATTTGCGACCAGGGATCAATTTCCCTGGGATCAAAATATTCTGTTACACCGACTGTGAACCACTATGATGTTTTGACTGGACCTTCGGCGACAACCGTACAGAATACCAGTCTTTAATAATTGACAAGCTGTCTGTCTTCATTTCACATGGATCATTTCTTTGCGTGATGTTGAGAACACACGCAGATTTCTAATTATGTAACTAAATATTTTAAAACAACTTTAAACTGTACGCAGATTATGCGGTTCTCGAGCTGGTACTGAAATGGAAATTCCATTCAACCTTATATCCATGAGCGTTTTCAAGGCACAGTTTTCAAGTCGATACGGCAAGAACTGTGTAGAAATCAGGAATATTTGGTCAGTGACACAAATTACAGGCGGGACCGAAAGGCTGGTGCAAGCCGCAGCGGTACAAACGCAGGGACAACCGTCTTGTGACAAATAAATGACGCAATGGTTTCTCGCCTCGCTACAAAAGTCCGCGTATGAAAAAACATGCGATGTTTGCGATAAAAAGCGGCAGTATTTCCTGTAATTATATGTAACGAGGATTAAAGTGCTAAAAATCACCAAAATCATATCAAAAACACCAAGAAACAACAGCACCGGCTGTTAAATTTGCAGACTACCAAACACTATCTGAAGATTTGGTAATTATATGAGCTGAGTAACGAGCATTTATTGGTCGATACATACTACGTAGAATCGGGGCAAGCATTAACGGAATAAGTCCTCATCTGTTGCGTTTAGTGTGAGAAGTCATCGGGTTTTGCTGCTCGTTGCCCGTGCAACAAAGAATGGCAAGATATTGCGTTTGTGGTAGTTGTGAAAACACAATATTGAATGTCTCTTTTCACTTCGGGACACCAGAGAATTAAGCGCGGATTGTTATACGTGTAAGCTTGGACAAGAATCTCGCGTCTTGGTGGACATAGACACACTAGCGCTGGATACTTCCATACGTCAAACTCATGTCTGGGAGCTAAGTTAAAACCTATTTCCTTCTACGTTTCGGTTTTCGGAAGGAGGCGCGACCTCGTTACTCTGAAAGTAAGCATACTGGCCGTATTGTTTCTAATAAACCAAGAGGAGGTCTGTTGGCATCAATCCTATCTGTAACACCAAGGGTACATTCGATGTCTCAAATTTCCCCTCCCAGGCTTACGTTATCTGCGCATGCGCATTTTTCAGTTATACGGCCAATCATTCTCCAGTTTGGACGTCGCATTACTAGTAGTAAGACTGAAGTCCCCCACTTCGCAGATAACATTCACCGTGGAGTGGAAACTTGAGTGAACGCAAATTCTTGAGATGTTCAGAATGCAGTCTTTCCTTGACGTGATCTTCAATATGCTTCGCATTAACAGCAGTTATTCCGATTACTACAGGTAATGAAACGGATTGTCAGAAATTACAATACTTGTTTCCACATTTTTGATGTTTCCCAGCAAGTATAAAACTAGCATTCAATGAATTTTTTAATTTTTAAAACAACCCAACGTCGACATCAAGTCAGATGTATGGAAATTATCGCTATGGTGCCAAACCTGAAGCAAAACGGTGTAATTGATCTCTGTGGAGACAGGAAGGAGACACCCACGTACATGGCAACCAAGACGTCTCGTCGCTTAAAGGAGAATGCCTCCCAAAATAACAACATATTTTGTATCTATTTAGATCGAGTAGTTCCACTCGATAACATCAAGTTCAGTTGTTTTACCTGACACCTGAGGGCAGACGGAGGTGTTGAAATTAACAATGACGTAATCGGGTCGAACGCAGTCTTTTCAGCCGTTCACAACATGCTTACTAGTGTCAACTTATCGCTTGAATGCATCGTTTTACACCAATAAATCATCAAAATTCGATGTAAAACCCTTACAAATACATCGTGTTCTTGAACAAACGTGTTATTTTTATTTTATTTCACTGTTACGGATTCATAAATATTTGAACGTACCGTAGCCTACAGAGTTCGGTAGGCCACTTAACCATGGTCGATCGCGGGAGTTTGGGTCTGTTTGGTGATCAATTGGAATCATTCTTCCGTGAAATACAGACATGAGAACATAGCTGTGCTTTGTACTTTTGAACTTGCGATTTTTTCAGGTCTAAACACACAAAACGCTTCTTATCCCAACCAGTGTCTCGGAACCGGGACTGGACATCACGAACATAAACCAGCTTAAGTTGGAAACTAAGACTCCAGTCACAACAAAAAGACTATATAATGAGCCAAAGAAATAATTTGCACGTAATTGTTTTGGTGAATTAGCCACGAGACTGCAAACAAAATCTGGTTATTGTTTCACAATGGCTTTATGTCAGCAAACATTGAATTATTATTGCATCTGAAACCGACAACGCAGTGGTTTATTCATTGCTGGCTTCTCAAACATTTGCACTCATGAATACTCCAAAGGCATTACACATTGTATCTAATAAGACAGACTTTGTTTCTGTTTTATATAAGCATTGGTTAGGGTGAGAATAATTCATTTTGAAACAGAACGCAGAATAATAAACGTCAACATGGCAACTCGCATTCCCGACTTGAACTAGAACTTATCCGACGAAGACGTCACAGGTGCAGGTGAGTTGTATCGTTAAGTTTCACAGGCTATCAGTTCGAACCGGAATAGACTGATCAAGAAATACTAGAGAGGCGCCGTGAACATGCACAGGCAACGGAACGTATGGATAGTTCTTTGGTAATGCAGGCCACAGACACGGAGATGTTTCACGGCCTCATACTTGCTATTAACAGCGTACTTTTCATTCTTCACTACCGCGAGTCACTTACTAAGCATTTCGGGCTCTCGAGAAAGTCGAAAAAAACATATACCCGCTTTCCTCGCAGCTTCATAGTTCGAACAAGCGGGAACGATGCACCGCAACATAGCGGCATTCACTCTGCAAATGAACTACTGACATCGCTGCGTCTTTTCTCACCTTCCTCACAGGTTAACGCGTCACCTCTCAGCAAGGTATGCGAGGCGATGTGGATATAGACCGATTGAAACAGTAAAAAAGACTAATTAAATCTGCTGGTATTCTCCTTTAATTGATTATACATGTATGAAACGAAAGTCATTGAGATCTATACTAATGTGATCCAAATAGATATGAAAAACCAAAAAAGCAATTGCTAATCAACCAGGAAAAACATATTGCGAACGATCTCCATCCATTCGTGGTCTGCAACCGGTTGAACAACAATGTGAAGACGATGGACTATAATTAATTCAAACATCTTTTGTCCTACATGGGTTGAACCTTCGTGCAAATGCAGCACGTGGAAGATTCACAAAATGGGGTTTTGTGATTCGTTTCTATTTTTACTTTGTTCTTCCTTTTCACTATCCTTGTAACTTTGCATACTGGGATTTTTAGTTAATTGGACTTTTACTCCTTTTACAATTTTGTTACTTAATTCCTTTATGTTGTTTTATAAGAAAATCAACTGGTGATGTTGTTTTATTTTATAATTATTGACTTTCACCAAGATATGTTGGTTTTAGACCCCCAAATATGTAATAATAACCGATGCAGAGCCGATAGTATTATTACACATTTGAGTTCTGAAAATCAACAAATTGACCAAGTGTGAAATTCAATAACTTTTATTATATGATTTCACCCACTAAGTAATTCATGGAATCAGGCTTTGTTTGCGCTTTCGATCGTAAGTCAACCACTCGTTCGGTCAGCCATCTACTAGATTTCATCTCAAAACGTTGTGGAGAGATTTAAAAAAAAAAAACGTCCACCGCATGAGGGGAATGGACATATATATCGATTAAATTTTGATAAAGATATCATGCTTTGTGAATATACAACGCAAAACAATCAATTGAAGTGATTTGGTTACAGCAACTCGACTTGTAAGCTGGGTGTCAGCACACTCAGCGGCCACGCACTAACGCCCGCGCAATGACTTGTATTCACAGTCGGTGAACACGTTAGCCTTTGAAAACACTTTTTCTGTGCAATAGCGCGACAGTGGGCACTGAAGGCTTGCGTCATCTAGGTGATTTATGTTTTATGGTTATTTAAAAACCTACATGACGTCAGAAACTTGTGGTGATGTAGTGCTTTGATAACGAGAAGATGCAGGGATTGAATCACGATGAGAACTACGTAAATTCACGAGCAAAATAACACTACTTCAAATTGCGTTACAATTGCAGCGGTTGCTATGGAGATATCATCGGCTGGGATGGAGAATTACGAAACACGAGATAATGCATCACAATCTATCCAAACCATATGTCACTGACAATTTCATTAAGTTTCAGAAGAACTGGCCAAAAGGAACCCAAAATACATCTGTAACTGTCCTGTCAGATAGCCAAGTAGCTAATACAGCCTTAGAAACAATGTTCTGAAATCACATATTGTTCGGTACTGTATCACTATCCTAAACAATTGAGGTACGTATAATCGTATCACAGTTTCGTGGACCCCTGGACACGTTGGCATCCAGGGAAATGAGGCAGCTGGTCGATTAGCAAAACTTGGTTTAGAACTTGAATTTCAAACACCTGACCCAATATTACCTGTCCCTGATGTCCCTGCGTTTTAGAAATGAGAGACTGGTCATTAAACGATGGAAAACAACTTGTAATGAGAGTACATGTAGTTGCTGTAGACGAAGAAAAGAGGTGTTTAGCTGGATAGCTCCAGTCTTACTACAAATTGTTAAGTGTGCCAGGTCTCAACTGCAGTTGGTAAATCCACGTGATACCGCAGTAACCTGCAGAATTATAGTAAAACAACAGGTCGAGCAACACTGCTCGAAAAGCTGGATGGAAGACGAAACACCAAAAGACCATAACGGCCCGTGTTCCACTTACCAAAGCATTAAAAATAATGTTTTGGAAGTAAAGTAGTTTCAGGGAAAATTGCCATAGCTAACAAAAACATTAAAAAACCTGCAAAATTCCTCAAGCAGGCTGGTAGAATTGTCGAGTATGAGCAGTGGAATGAAGGAACTTTGGCTGTTTTAATGGACCTGTAGAAGGCCCAAGTAACGTGTCGGCCATTCTGTTTTGCGTACCTTATTTTGCAAAATTCCAACACCACTTGCCCATTATTATTATTATTATTATTATTATTATTATTATTATTATTATTATTAAACGATATGATAAATATAGAATTTTACCATGTTTTCAGTCGTTACCCCCCTCATCTAGAGCCTGAGTGGATTTTGGAGAATTATCACCCGAACGAGAAACACTGCACCGAATCGATCTACCTTTCTCGACTCGCCTCGGCTTTTTTAACTACTTTCTATGTCAGAGACCCGGGGTCGGAGGTCGTGACCTTTTAGAAAAGCCGAGCTATTTTTGTCAAATAATGCTTTTACTCAAAACCAATTGAAAATTTAAACCAAATGGAAAGAAAGTGAATATATAAAATAAGGTTTAGCAACTATTATAGCTACACATTTTATCACGCCAAGCTTCCACCGAGAAAATATCGTCGATTGTTTAGTGCGAAAGAAGGCGTATGTGGGCATTGATTTCGTATCTCCATGGTTATAACTTCGTCAAATCCTGGAGCTGTACTTCAAATTGATCTCCATGGTGATCAATTCCGTATCAACACGTAGTTGATAGTTTATAAATTTCTCAGGTTTTAGTTACATGCACTTAAAGGTTTCAGATTCTTGCATAGACTTCTATTAGCAATTAAGGACCAACGTTCTTTTTAAGTCCTAAATTTCTTTAAATACAAATTCTGTACTTGTTGGGAAAGCAGCACTAGGTGGTGTGCTGCCTGCCGATCACAGGAACAAAACGACAGAGTGATCTCGATTTGTTTCGCCACCCCATCAATTTCGTGTGAGAAAATCGCGCTGTCAACCGCTACGAGGAAAATAAGTTAATATTAACGTGTGTTGATAAATTCTGCGTTTCTTGATTTCCAGTTCTCCAAACAACTTCATCAGGGTGGTAAAAATGTGACATGAGAAATTTCTTCTCCATAGTCACAGAAATTTTCTACTGACAATTTCCTCAGTGCCAGACACACCCTATCATCTCGCCACGGAATGCTGCTGAAAACTTAAACTTGGGAGGTTTTTCACCTATTCGAGGAATGGGCAAAATTGACGTAAAATAAAGAATAGCGTCGCTGAGCACCGGATAATTTGATAGAAAATGTGGCTGCTAGAAACGTTCTCAAATTACCCCCAAACTTTAGCAAGCGCAGAAATTCAGGATACCACAGAAACGGTTCCACACGGTTTAGCACATGCCACTGTCCACTAAAGGGCGTATGGTAGACAGGATGCACAAAGGATTAGGCTCGCCAGACAAAACAGAGGTTTTAGAAGCTCCCTAAAAGAAAAAAAATGCTCAACCCAGAAAAAGCTTAAACAAGAAACAACGTGTTGCCAAAGAAAAAATTAGCTGCCGAGAGCCTTTGAGCTGCCTTGATTCGTTTACTCATTGTCATTTCGGAGGTGCCAGTCTTTAATTAATAATTCGTTCTCTACTCCGGAAGTGACGTTTTGGGAGGCAAGCATTTCGCACCAATTTCTTTCATATAGTCTGACTGTGAGAGCTGCCGAGTCAGTCACTGTTCTATCTCGGTTGTGATAAGTTCGGTCGTCGTTTGACTGATTCGGCAGCTCTCACAGTCAGACTATATGAAAAGAAATTGGCGCGAAATGCTTGCCTCCCAAAACGGCACTCCCGGAGTAGAGAACGAATAAATAATTAAATTACGAAAAGTTGTAATTAAGTGGAAAATATGTCTGGGATAGCCAACAAACCCTATTTTTGCTAAAAAAAGTCATGAAAAGGGGTTGCCTTCGCCTTTAAAGCCTTGAGAAATGAGAGTCAGCAGAGGCAGACAACGAGTGCAAAAGCTTGGCGCCCCACTGATGATTCTTGGCCGGAACACGAGAGCTTTTACAGTCTCTCCTTTCTTTGGATGTCAAGTAGGTTCATCAGGTCTGGAGTGGCCAGTGTGCTGTTGCAGTGCTCACCTAGCACAGAATGAACAGTAACCACTGCTTCCGTACCATCTGTAGGTTTGATATTCACAAGGACAGTTTTACCTCACCGTCTGCCACGGTATCCCTTTTCGAAGATGGAAGTGCACTTTTAACCTACCGGGTGACGCCCAACGAAGTCATGAAGAACTTAGCCATGGTCAATGCTCGCCCACTGGACGCACAGGGCCGACACTGGACACTGCTCCTACCTGTGCGAGGTGGGTCTGCAACGCAGAAAACAAACGTTCTTCTGGGATAAGAAACGGTGCTTCTCATCAAGACTTCCCAACAACGATGGGGACCTTCTTTACAGAACGGGCACCCTGCAGCTTTCTTCTCTAAAACACAGCTAGCCTATGTGTTCCTAGAGATGATATATTTCTTGACGTGAGATGGTAAAAATGTGCGTCGAGGCTCTTCTATAAATTGTGCAGAGTGGTTTGATAAAGTCCGCTGTTTGTTAAATGGAGAAAGCCACGTCGTGAGGTAGCTTGTAGTCTCACCATCTGGGAGCTTGCCGGCAACAATGTTAATGCCAACAAAAGTGTCATATGACGAAAACAGCTGAGCATACATGTAACTCTTATCGCTTTTCAGTGAATCTATCTCAGAAACCAGGCTTGTCATCGTGCATAGGGTCATTAAAAACCAAGTACGTAATATAAGAATTTGGAATAAATGTACGTTTGGAGAATACTGAAACTTAAATGACATGAATTATTACTAGCCCCATCGCGTCACACGTCTTACACTGTGCCAAGCACATGGGGCAAGTTGCAATATTCTACCGACCACTGAGTAGGCTAACAATTAATACAGGGTGTGGGATTTCACATATTACCCATGTACCGAACTGAAAACATCGAATTATCATAACGTTTATATCAAGTTCAATAATCTTTTAGTTTAGGCGAAATTGGCCTTTCAGTGGAAATATTCCGAAATATTTCAACTAGGCCAGCTCTCCCCTCCATACATATAGCGTGTAGCTAAAGTTTGCCTGTATATTTCCGTATCACCCACTGCTCTTCCACGTGATATGTCCCTCCATTTTGCTATTTCAAAGGAATGGATAAAACAAGAACGAAAAACGCCCTCGGTATAATGTTTCTGGGAGTCGCGACAGAGAAGTGTGACCCAAGTACAGGTGCCCCGTTGCTTTGCTTTTTCGAATATTGGCAACAAGTTTTTGACAAAAACATGACGGTCAAACAAAACACGACAAAGAAATAAAAAAGGAAAAAAGACTGCGGTGTGCATAAGTGAGATTTAATTGAATTTCCTCAATCATCATTAGACGAAATGATACAAGGTATAGAGGAGAAACTAAAGTGAGGTGTGATTGAAGTCTTTGCTCCTTGTGTATCATCAGATAGATTATGCTGATTTAATTTCATGAACATTCATGAAAATTCCCAATACACGATTTTCTTAGACATCGACTCTAAAGTGGCAGTGGAACAATTCAAAATATGTAAACGCAGGCCTTTCACCATTATTGCTTGAAATGTAATTTGCTTAATAGCATATTTGTAGCCTAGACCCGACGTAACATACGAAATATCGCCCACAGCTGCTTCAACCCAATCTACCTGTTCTGCAATTAAGATGGCCAACAGGTATCTCCACGTCCTGAGAAGGAACCAGCAAATCACCTCGTTAGTCCTAAGCACTATTTCATATAATAGCACGTTCGAACTTTATGTAAACGAGACGTACTGTACACGTGCTGCTGATGTGATTATCCAACCCAATGTAAAACAACCGGAATCGTAAAATAAAATAGAGGACAAGCGTATTGTTGGCAATTTTAACAACCTTTGCTGACACCTAGCCAGTGTTGTACAGATTGGTCCCTAGCCCTTTCGCACCACTTTAGATTGTATTGGTAGGTATAGAATCTGTGTCCCAGTCACTTAGTTGTCACTATTGTTGACCTGAAAATGCTACACATGTATTTGCATTATCCGATATCGCCGCTCATGAGATTCAGCCATAGCAGAGCTCACGGATATAAACTGGCGATTAGCAGGAAGTGGAAATCAATGTATACTTATGGGCAATCGTGTCGACTTGAGGGCGATTTGCGGTGATGAAATATACGCTTGTAGATGAACCTGACGCTTTTGCGAACAAGCCGAGTGGAAGTAAAAAGCTTTTGACTTGCAAAAGGATTACACATAATCTTCCCAAGCGCAGCAAAAATTCTCCAAGACCCAGTGACACCAAACTCTATATCTAGCATAGGTGGAGTTAAAGGGGTAGGGGCGGGGTAAGATCCAAAAACGTAAATACTGTTACTTCCACGTTTGTTAGTACTGTAAAAATACTCGGTTTTCGTTACATGTGCGCCTACGATGCATCTCAAACTAAACGGTATGTTCCTAAGGGAGATTTTCAACTCCACATGAGGCTCAAGTAGACAGCAATTTGACCACCAGAGGTACATTATAGCTGCAATAGTTAGAATTAACAGGTACTAACTTCTTTGTTAACCAACATCTAATCAAATCCAATCAAATCAAAAAAATATATAAATGAATATTTTTCAACATTTCGAACAAAGAAATAAAAAATGCCGTACCATATCACTACAGGCATCCAAAAACAATCACGAAGTTTGGAAAATGCAAAAGAGAAACAAAATGGTACCAAGGGTCACAGTACTTGTCGCAATCGGATCAAACCGCTACCTGTAACTGTCATCACCTCTACAATGAAATACAAGTCTCAAAATTTCTTCTCGTGCGCTCTGGTGAATAAAGAAACGGACACACATGCAGGGAGAAACGAAAAGTGCCGGCGTTGGCACATTCCCGACGTACATGAACGCACATACATGAACATATAAATACACCAAAGTTTATCATGTAGCCCAATTTGTTATCAACGTTTCCGGAAATGCTTTCCACGAGGACTAATGTGTCCAATTTGAAAATTAAAACAACCTTTAAGAAGTGCTGGTGTACATGTACATGTACTTCTATCTATCCAAAAATTCCCTTGTGCCAGTGCACTTTTGTCGTATACTCTGTTAAGCTTTAACAAGAATTATCTAATTTCTAGAGACCATCCCGAAAGACTTGTGGCAAAGATCAGCTAAGACTGCCACCACGAGGAGCCAGAAAATTCAAATCCGTCCAAAACTCGATATTGCATTGGCAAATTTCTGACATAAACCAGTGAGTTAAATTTTGTTAAAATCTGTCCAAATAAGAAAAGGGCATTTCGAACTGTTCACAATTTATGCTATGAGTAGTATAATACAAGGGCAAGTGCAGAGTCTGTAAGATTAGGTTTGCATTAGTGCCGCAAATTTACAGCGAACTAACACTAGCGCGGTACTCATGAACGCGTAAAGTGAGCTTACAAACGCATTGCCGTTATCGGCTGGACATCAAAGTGGAATTAATAGTTAAGCACAATAGTTGTGAAGTTGGACGTCATTTTATGACAGATTATGTGCCAGAATAGATCGGAGCAGCCTAGTTCTTGCTCCGAACTTGTCTCATTCATCATAAGAATTAGGTGGCCATATTGGAATACCCAATGGTTGTCGACTATTCTCAAATCTTCATGCATTTTTGCAGAAAAAGATAAAACCAACCTGCAAAATCATCCCAATGTTAAAGCAATGTTTTAAGACTTCGTTACAAAAAGCAATTTTACTTTCATAATAAATTAGTTTTCAAGCGCGCGTGGTGCGGAAATATGACACCTTTCCTCGCCTTTTGACTGGTGATCGAAAGCTCCTACGGTCTAGGTTTACGTTTGGTTTGTTGGCCAGTCGTCGTCCTTGAGTTCGCAATGACGGCTTGTGTAGGAAAATTACCCAAAATCGCCTGCTTATCGCTTAGAAACACTTGACTAGGCTAATTATGCCTAATGTTTTAGTTTTTTCACGACTGCACCACGTGATTGAGTGGGCGTGGCGAAAATCTGGGGACTGGTTAGTTGGGGAAGGCTTCATTAATTCGAACAATGGCGGTCGATTTTCTTTGACTTGTTTATCTACAATCACACTATACACCGTAATTAACGCAGTAACTTGATATTTCTGGACGTAATAAATGAGAAACTATGTACTAACCAATGCAATACGAAGACAGGTAAACAATCTAGGATAAGGCTGCATCAAAGCTGAATTAGCACCAGAGCCGTTTACATTTTCACTGATCGGTATAGATATACATAAACAAACTGAGGTACGGTGAATTTATAAAGCGCTGGCAAGGTTTTGACCTCTTTGAATGAACCATAGCCTCTACTTGTTTATTATTATTATTATTATAGTCCAGTCATTCTAGGGCTCCAGAGGGCCCAACCTAAAAAATTGCAAAGAATATTTTTTTTTACATAAATGGCATCTTCAAACATCCCTTGGTGACAGAAAAAAGTCTACCGAAATCGGAATGGCGGAAGTTGGCTTTTCAAGATGGCGGAAAAAATGGCCGCCAAAACTGGAGTTTACTACTTTTTGGCATGTTACTCTTATGCAACAGCTCGAAATAATACAGTAAAGCTTGTCATTGGTTATATACTTTCATAAATGGCATGCCAATCAAAAGATGCCAATTTTCAGTAAAATAAAACCAATATGGCCAACAAAATGGCTGCCGAAACGACAATTTGGTACATGTTGCAAAATTTCTTTTCATATTTTGCCCTGAAAACGGCAAACTTTTTATGCATTTGTATGTTAGAAAATTAAAAAACATATGGACCTTACAGACGGTAACTAATTGGAGAGAAAAACATCAAGATGGCTGACAAAATGGCCGCCAACTTACAAATAACTTCAATTTACCGCATGTGCATTCTGCAAACTTTGTTTATAACCTAAGAAGCATTTACACAAAAGCATTTTACAATCTAGTTAGGCCTAATGAGTTGATTGTTTATGAAGTTTGTTTTTAAGATTTAGGTACTAAATATTGAATTTTAATCAAATTTTAGATTATTTAACGTAAAATTTGGTGTTTTTCAGAAAAAGCTTTAGTTAATTTTTCATAACACACTCACTTTTTTCTGTAAAATATACTCATTTGAGGCATCAAAAATAATATTTGTTAGAAGAATATGTAATTCTGATGGAATTATTGGTTTATTCAGTACACAAACCCTGAATCATGTTGGGCAGCAAGTGGCTTTGCTCTCTGCTATTGGAGATATTATTAGTTGTTCCCATGCAAATATTTCGTCTGCTACTGACATGAGTGGAGAATTTGGTAGATGATTTCACCTGAATTTGATGAAAAATAAATAAATTTGTGTAACAAAAAGTTAATGATTAAATGTTTAGCATTTAGTACTCACAATTGGTGTAATGTGCATGCTTTTTATGAACATAGGTAACTGATTTGAGAGGAAATTAGTGCCAGCAAACCAAACGATAGTAATCTGCAGTCACTTGCTCTTAGCCAGGCTTGGCGGATTTCATACTAAGATGAGCTTTCTGTGATTTGTTGGATACGTAATATCAGGCAACAGGTTTCTAGTTCTTGGCACAGTGTATGCACCAAACAGTGTGATCCATATGCTAAATTGAAAAAGTGTGGATAGAGCAAGGAGGGGGCATATGTTGTTAGACTCAGCACTGAATGCTATCACCACAGTCAGAGCATTCAACATCCCACTTCCAATATTCATGTGGAGAATTTCTCGCTTACACTGGTCACCGCTCAGATTCCCTTAGGCCCAGACACCTTTTACAATGCCTATTCAGCACGCCCTTTGAATTGATGTAGATCTGAGCTAATGAAGTGGAAAGCATTAACTGTCTCAACAATGGATGTTGTTAACTTGTAATTATCTTCACAAAGGCCACTTCCCAAAAGACGATATGTTTCATGTTGGTTTTCGTTAATTAATTTTTAATGTTTCTGCCCACTTGTTTTTTTTCTTACCGGAAACGGGTTGATAATTTAAGTTTTAAACCTGAAGTACCAAAACAGTGGTAGATTTTGATCGCCAGCGAAACTTAATTAGTTAATTTCATTGTGAGCCCATCCCTGAACTTTCCACATTACAGGTAGGCCTACACTAAACAATGCACGTGGCATTAAAGTTTAATCTTTATTAGAACTCAAATTATAAAATATATACAAAATTGCAAATATGGTGATAACCAGAACTAAAGATTTG
This sequence comes from Phoronis australis, assembly GCA_002633005.1. Lineage (NCBI taxonomy): Eukaryota > Metazoa > Phoronida > Phoronidae > Phoronis > Phoronis australis. The sequence goes on along the minus strand of NMRA01000457.1, from coordinate 117,433 downwards.
GAATCTTTGGACAATTTCGGTGGCCACTGACTAACTATTTTAGCTCTTTGTCAGTACTAAAAAATGAAAAGTGGGCACAAGTTAAGTACAACAGTTTCCTGTTCTAAAATCTGATTAAACTAGATTGAAAGCATATTAAAAATAATCCATGTGATATTGGTAACTCTGATCAGCGTTTGTATATCAATACACGCGGTAGTTTATGTTCAATCGTACCCAATGGTTGTAGTTTTTAGATTATTAGTTCATCGATTTTTAAAAATCGAAAACCGTATTTGGTTATTTTTTCCAGCTCAATACCGCAATGGTATTCGTCGTTTTTAACGAAAAGTAGGGGTTAACACATTTTGAAAATTCGCAATTGTGTACAATCAGAGATGTTTAATACAGTTTATGGTCACGTAATTACACTTAATTGGGTCTTGCTCGCATCGGGCAATGCGGCATCACAACTGTACCTGACTCCGACGCCGCGCTCTCTTTGATCCTTGTAAAAGCCACTCAGTACGACGAGCCGTGAAAATCCCTGCATATCTTTAGAAAGGCGTGACTTCCTTGTAAGCGTATTATTCATGATATGTGACAGATCAAGTAACGCCAAACCAGAACCAATGACTCCAGGATTTCAAGAAAGAAGTTCCGGTTCTTCAGAAATTCAAGAGTCCCAAATGCCACCAACACAGGACACAGATTCCGTGCCAAGAGGTAAAGCAATTCAATGCTTGTACATAAACGTTGGCTCGTCAAAATATATGGAGGCAGATTCTTCAGACATCCCAACTGATCACATAACTAAAGATGTATACGCTGGGACATACAGTGTCTTCCGATTCTGAACCTTAAATTACAGTGGAATACAGAGTTCACTTCTGGCTTCCGACATACTGCCACTGGTATATTCAAACAGGACTGAATCGGAGTATAGGTCTTCAGAATTTGCAGCGACCGAATGGTTTCTCAGAAGAATCAACAGCCACTGATATACTTGATGATGATTTGAAAGAAGGTCTGAAGTAGCATGATGATCCTATTGCTGGCATGACGTCTATGTGCGGCGATGTATGCTTGTGGGAGTGTCGGGTAGAAATCTATCAAAACGAAGCACATAAATCAGACTTGTCTTTGCAAAGCCGAACCAACTGTCTCTGGCTACAGTATATGAAAATGGATGACATCCTTCGACTTTTCTAAAAGCAGAAATAACGTCAGATTGGGAACTTCACCTAAAAGTAGTTTCTAATGTGCTGCCGTAATTTGCAGCTGCTGGTTACATCTCATATGCAAAATCTGCATACATATATTTGCAGAAGATGCACCAACTCAAAGACACCCATCCAGACGTCTACAGCACCTTCTGGCAGGCTTGTCATCTGACCTTGTAATTGAGCAAACGCTCATAAAAACCATTAAATCATCAGGAGGTTTAACAAGAGGTTGCGGGATGGGAGATACGCAGCATGCACTGTTGCTGCTTTCCATGCCGGCATGTATGCTCAAGTATAAATGGCGCCATGCATATTATGACAAACTTGAGTTGCGAAACAAGTAAGCAGCATAAAGAATGTACCCTGGCAAAACCGTCGCGGGATGACAAAGACGTCCTCAGCCTTGTTGAATTCCTCCACAACAGAAACCCATTTGAAGGGGATTACAGAACATCGCCACCGTTGTGACTGCATGCACACGCGTCAATGCCGAAAATGCCAGAGAAGCGGGGAAGGCAATTCTCTCGTCTATAGAAGGGTCAAATGTAAAAGACTTCACATTCAGAAAAAAGACAAGGTTGTGGCAATGACAAGTCCACTACTTCAAGTTGCCAATAGTGACTTTGCGCAAGTGGATCCACAATTGTTATTACCGCAATTACTGACAGCTGCAAAAGACAAAAGTGAATGTTAATCAGGCCTTTTGAAGTTTGAATTGTGTGTTGTTTCTCCCGCTCTTTTTGATACATCTGGTCTTACCAGAGTGGGTGAGCTGATGTTCTCTGATCCAGTGGTGCACGACCTACCTGAAGATTACCAATTTCTAGAAAACACGGTGATGCATACAATCGACAACGGTTCTCTCCTTCACTGTATTTTTTGATCTAGAGGTGTAAAGTTTCAGTCAGTTGGTAGAGCTTATGTGAATTACAAGTACACCCAGCTTACTGTTATTTTTGATGGTTGTGGAAGTGGTCTAACTAAAGATGTCTCCCATGTTCGAAGACTGGGTGGGGTTGTTGAAACTGAAGTTCACTTCAATGGTGACATAGTGATCAAGTCAAAGCAGAAAGTTCACATTTTTGGCAAACCGCAAAATCAAACAACGATTTATTAACTTCTTCTCGAAATGCTGGCTGCACAGTGGTACAAGCTCAAGGCGACGCAGATGTTTTAATTGTAGAAACAGCAGTAGAGAATGCAGCACAAGGTCCTATTACCCTTATTGCAGACGATAGAGACTTGTTGGTTCTTTTGTGCTACCATGCTACTTCACAACAATTTCCAGTATGATCTGATAAGAGATACCAAAACGAGAGGAGAGTCTGGGACATCAAGAAACTACAGTTGTCTGTTGGTGCCAAAACTTGCGCGCTTTTGCCATTAGTACATGCAATAGGTGGTTGCGATACAACATCACGGTTGTTCGTTATTGGCAAGGCTCTCTCATTCAAGAAACTGCGTGATCGAGAACTCTGCGTAAAGTCTGGAGTAATCACTAGACTTGATGCAGCTGAAGGAAGACATATTTGAAGCCGGTAAAAGATTTGTGCTTTATAGCAGCAATTGCTCTGGAAATTTAAATGACTTGCAATGCAGGTGATTTGTGGAAAAGGTGTCATCAAGCGTAGCCCAAGTCCAAATACAGTCATTACCACCAACTGCTTCAGCAGGTAAATTCCTTGCTGCCAGGACAAGAACAAGAGTGGTCAAGTATCAGTGGCAGTTAGATAGACCCGTTGGATTGAGGATAAATGATAGCAGGTGAAAAACCCATCCCCATGACGACCGACCAGCCAGCAGCACCAGAAAACTTGCTGATAGTAAGATGCTCGTGCAAGACCAACTGCAGTTCCAAGAGATGTACTCACAAGAAGTTAGAAATGCCGTGCTTGGTTGCATGTGGAGAATGCAGTGATATAAGCTGCAGCAATTCATTCTCAGTTGAAAGAGATTAGTTGTGTAAATACTTGTTGGTTGTGTATAGATTTTGATTACAGACTGCCAATTACTGCTTTGGACAAACGTGTAACATCACTAAAGAGAAGCCTAGTGGGAGCTGTTCAAGCGCTTATAACCTGTTTAACTTGCTAAACATACTTTACTAAACATTTCTCCTGTCTCAGCTGTTGCTTTATTCACTAGCATTTAAAACTAGCTGGAGGTGACACAAACGGTCAATTGGAGTGGATAGTAGATTGCTGAATTAATCGCGGAGAATTATTTTCGACACAGCACATTTTGTTACGGAGAATGAACCTTCAGTCCATGCGAACCTGATATTTTTCACCCAAAAAAGTTATTATTTGTTTAACAATATTGAAAATGGTAGTCGAATAATTTTGATGGACAAGTTGATCTCTGAAACTCAGAATATGAAAGCTGTGAAGACGGCGTGTCTCTATCTTACACGAAGCAATTAACTATATTTGGTGGCCATATTAGAAAATGGTGGAAGTAATCATTAGAACCAAACCCAATGAGTCTCAATGGACTAGTCGACCCAGAAAACCAATGATTCAATGTTTGAATAGAGACGATACACTAATCTGTTGTGCGACTCGAAATAGTTTTGGCGGCAATCTTGGAAAATGGCGGATGGTCTCACCGCAGCCATGCAAAACTATTTCCAATGGATGTGTTGTCCCAAAGAGCATTCATAAACCTTTTTAATTTTTACTCTATCACATTCCACTCTCGAGTTATAATGGTCATATGAAAATCTAGAGGCCATTTTGTCCGCCATCTTGAAAAACCAACTTCCGCCACCCCGACTACGGTAGACTTTTTTCTCACACTAAGGGGTATGAGAAGATACGATTTATGAAATAAAACCTTCTGTTGCAATTATTTCCGGGTTATCCGTAGAATGACTGGACTATTATTTTTTAATGTTAAATTAGCTTTGTACATAGCACTGTAGGATGACCTTAAATGATCCTTGACTAAACAAAAAGTTATTGTATTGTGTAATTGTGTGATCTGTACCGTACCTATAATATTGACTAAAAAAGAGACAGAAAAAACACCATCCTGGTAACTAGTCTAGGTAAATGCAACCAGTTGTCAACAATTATATCTTTTTTACATTGACCAAAGATGTCTCAAATACCATGTTATTGGTACCCGTCCTTTCTACTCTTCCCTTAGACTAAGCATTTTGCACCCGAATGAAATAGGGTTGAACTAAATCAATTTGAACTTCTGCCTACTAGCAGTAATTCAGACTTGCAAAACTAGTCAAATTTGCCTAATAAGAGAATGCCACAAGTTTTATTTCGTTTTTTACCGTGTTGATGGTACATTTTCTCCACATCACCTCGTGTCCGGTCGATCTCTCCTCGCCGAGAGGTGTCGCAGAGACGTCAGTGGTTCTAGAGCTGAGTGTGTTCCGATATGGTGTGGCGTATTGTTCCCGATTTTGTGAACCGTGAATGTGCGAGGTAAGCCGGTATACCGTTTTTTCGATTTCCTCGAGAACCCGAAATGCTTCGGAAGTGGCTCGCGGTAGTAAGAAAGAAAAGTACGACGTTAATATCAAGTATGAGGCCGTGACATATCTACGTGTCTGTGACCAGCATTGTTCTGTTTCAAAATGAATTATTCTCATCCTAACCAATATTTATACATAACTGAAGTACATGGCAGCCGACTAACTCAGCTGGTTTATGTTCGTGTTGTCTCGAGTCCAGTCCGCGATCAGGTTCCGAGTCACTGGGTTATACCGAGTGCTTTGTATCGTAAGAACTGAAAAATTCGCAAGTCTAAAATCACAACGCACAGCTATGCCCTCTTGTCTGTATTTTACGGGAGAATGATTCTAATTTATCATCGAACGGATCCACACTTAATTACCGCAACCGACTTCGGTAAGTTGGTCTACCAAACTTTGTAGGCTACGGTTCGTTAAAATTTCCTACAAATCCGTAACACAGGAATAAAACAACTCGTTTGTTAAAAAACTTATTGTATTTGTCAGGGTTCTGCATCGAATTTCGATGATTTACTGCTGTAAAGCGATGAAGTCAAGCTATAAGCTGACACCAGTATGCGTGTTGTGAATTGCTGAACAGACTGTGTTAGAACCTACGACGTCATTGGTTAATTTCAGCACCTCCGTCTGCAGACTGGAGTCGGGTAAAAGAACTGATCTTGGTGTTATCGAGTGGATCTATTGATCTAAATCGATAGAAAAGACGTTGTTTTTGGTGTGGTTCTCCATTAAAAGGATTTTGCTACGGAAAAATGACCGATGTGCATCATTGACAATGAATAAAATGTGTTGTATTATGTAAACTTGGACCGATGCCCCGCCCCAACTAAAATATCCTTTGTCCGCCTCTGAAATGTGGTGTTTTTTGTAAACTTGGACCGATCCCCCCTCATCCTTTATCCGCCTCTGAAATGTGTTGTATCATGTTAACTTGGACCAATCCCCCCTAACTAAAATATCCTTTATCCGCCCCTGAAATGTGATGTATTATGTTAATTTGGATCAATCCCCCTAACTAAAATATCCTTTATCCGCCCCTGAAATGTGTTGTATTATGTAAACTTGGACTGATCCCCCCTAACTAAAATATCCTTTATCCGCCCCTGAAATGTGTTGTATTATGTAAACTTGGACCAATGGCCGTTCATTTTCAAAATAATTGAAATATTTCATATCGTGAATTACGAAATAGAATGCCCCGTACGAACTATGTTGTGTCTTGGATATCGCAGTTTTTGCTGAAGGTGATCCTTCATATGCAAAATAAAACACGCGAAGTGTTCTACAATGGGCATAAATGTTCTATTGCTGAAATAGAAAATCACCAAGACGTCGCACTGGCAGGGCTCACAGTCATTGACAGCGCATTCGACCGACCAATTTAGGGGATTAATAATTAAATTACTTTGCGTGCGGGTCTGGATATTAGTCTCATACTGCTTACGTAGTAAATGTACTGAAATAGCACAGCTATAACTGGAACTTTAGTAAAAATCGCCATATGGTTCCGAATTCCTATGTCTACTTTTTGTCCTTACCTTCACATGTACTCTCCATCCGACTCGCTGTATTAACAGTGTCGCCAAATAAACAGTAACGAGGCATTTTCATTCCGACCACTCCAGCCACACAGGATCCTGAATATGGTAAGAATGAGTGTTATTGGTTTTGTACACATGTAGGCCTGCTAAATGGTGTACTAACGTCAAGTTAGCTTGCAACAATGCTTTGATTTACTTTGAGACCTTACTGGACAATTGAGCAATCCCGTAAAGTACAGACAGGGAGCGGAAGGACAAAAACTGAAGGAATGCCTTTCTGTCTATATTTACGCTTGTCAACATTTTTCGTTTGGTAGTAGTAATTCTCTATGAAGCAAAAGTTAGAGCATGTGATATTCACAACGAAATGGATCGCGTAGTCTGTTCACAATACCGACATTTTTTTATTCATGAACCCACAGCCCATTACGTCAGCAGTGCTGCGGGCGTACGCCGAGTCATTGCTTACATGTACGTACAGGGCACATTGAACTAACAACTAAACATGGATCGAACGCTGTACTCATTTAAACCGCTAGAGCCCAAAGTCCCACGTTACGCTACACGGATGTAATGACCCATCTGTCACAANCAGCAACTGGACATACAATATTTCAAGTTTCTGCGTTTCCAAAAGATCACACAGAAATGGCGCAGGTTCGTGCGTCAGACACGGGTATGCATTACACAGTGGATTCCATTTGAAGATTTCTTTCTGGATATGTCGCAGAAACTAAACTGATATTTGATGAAGGTTTCTGCAACCTGTAAGTGCATTTGATGGAGAAAAGGCGTATTGTGTTGTACCATCGCTAAGAACATATGGAGCATGAACCTCAGCATCAAATTGTGACTGAGATAATGAATGTGATTGCGGTAAGTTTCCATTAGTTTTTATTTTCTTCAAGATTTTGTAGGAATACATGCTATCCGCATATACGCCAATGCCCAATAGTAGAAAATGGGATGTAGACGCCACGCAAACACATGTAGATTGAGGTCACGAACGCAGCCGGCAAAGAGGCTGGAGTCGGACATTGGACCGAATAAATCGACGAATCAGAACGGTACAATGGTTTTATAGTATTGCAGGAGACAAGACAGAAACGGGTATCACTTACAAGAAAAAACATTCAGTTAGCATCACTTTAATTAGATACGGTTGTTCCTGACAAACGCACTGGGCATTCGAAGAAATGATATCAGTGTCCGCTTTTCGCGACTGGGCTTTAACTAATAGGGTAAAAATTTCGATTATAGTGGTTAGAAAGTTAAACCGTGGTCAATCAAAGGCTTTAATTACTACTGTGAAATCAGGACTTTCCGCAGACTGAGAAGGCTCCGGCTTGGCTTTACTCGCCGAAGACGCCGTTGCGGGAGGGTCGAGTTAGTATGGCCTCTAACACGCGAAGTCTGCCGATATGGCGAGGTCATTACCAGTTTCACTTACGGTCTGAATGTCAACTTCACTCCCATCTTCATACCTGTCTTCATAAGACTCGCCAATCTCTTTTGGCGTAACTTACAAAATTACTACTATCCGTCATTGCATGTATGCCGTTAAGTGATAAACATCTTTCACTGAAGACATCACGAGGCGAGAAATCAAAAAAACATTTATTTTTCTTAAAATTCATAATTCCTCAATCATTCCCCAAAACAATTGCTTGTTTAATAAATTTTGTATTACGAAATAGTATACACGGTCTATAACCTCAGAAATTGCAAAAATCCATTATAGGGATGCTTTAAAGTATTGCGTGAGAACATAAACTGAGGTATTAAAATGGTATGGATCAACACCAGTCTACAGCGTTATAGCCAGATTTTAATGGGAATGAAGGTCAATATTGCTTATGCATCTATCAGATTCAATCACGTGAAGATAATTTAATGTCATCAGTTTTCAATTCAATTAAAGCCTTTTCACTAAGCGCGCTTCTTCAATTGTATTTCGCCAATCAACAGTCAAACCGCTCTCAGGAACGCTAATTAAATATCGAGCTTCCTCACGTAACATCAATGCATCACTTATTTTGTGTCGTCTGCTATGCCCGACCTACTGCGATAGTGAGGAGCGGTGGTGATGGTGGAGGGTGGAGGTGGAAACTGTGGTGCTCTGACATAATATGATTGCCGGGGCGTAAGTGATGCCGTTAGTGAAGCGAATGTGGTGGTCCACAGGTATCCTTGTTAAACAAAATTTATCGTTTCGAAAAATCACTTCGAAAAGCCACATATGGAAAATTTGAATTGCCGTTTTATGTGGTCAGGGATGGCACACGGGTCTGGGAGAAATATTACGTGACCCTAGTCGTACAGTGTTCTCATAGCTTGCGTCCTTTTGCCATAGTTAATGTGCTATTATAGCAAAAATACGGTTTAACAATGCTTTTCATGTTTCGTTAATTTTGTTGAATACAGGAAGCCTTCCCAAATCCTACTAGATGCGCATATAACAGTACGCATCCAGAAGTTTTTGAATTCGTAATTTGCACTTCACGTGCTTCATACGTGTACGGATTAATGACAATGGTTTTCATCTATTTATTTCATATCCCAGTTTTTTTCGAAATCACTTTAAATATGGTGAAGGAATTGGGAAGCAGCGTTCCGCACAATACTGCAGGTCAACACAACAGGCGCTTGAGTTTATCAGCTCCTCGATCATCACTGACGTCACTCACTACTAAGAGTAAGAAAACATAAAGTTTGGACACTAAAAATCGGCTTGCTCAGAATTTTCTACTCAAATGTGCGTAGAGCTCCACGAAATCAGCACCAAACAAATCCTTGAATACCTTCTTTCATTTGATCAATTCACATTGCATTCGAGTGGTGATTTGACGATAAAAAATGTCAAAAAAGGACCTTATTTTGTGACGTAAGACGTTCATGACAGACGACATTCAGGGTTGTTGGCGGACGCTCACGAAGCAATTCCGGAGCTTTGTTTTCGCGCCCCCACGAATGTTATTTGAGTGCCCTCCACATAATTTAGTATCAGTTTGAATGTATTTAAACTCCGATTGTGCAAAACAACGTTGTTTATAAGAGCAACGAGTTGCTGGCTTTTAACGCTGGCCTACTGCGAAATCCGGCAGATGCCGATATTTACCGCCACTGAACGTGCGGTCAAACATCGGAAATCTCCGCCAAAAAAGTTAGTCTTCGTTTTGCTTCAACAAAGAGTAGCACATAATGTCAAGATCAAACACAAGATACGCTTGTTCTTGCAATTAAAGTCTAGGTTAAGTGATAAAATGCGCTAAAAGAAGAAACAAATTACACAGTAGTCGAAAGTTATTTTTAGTAACCCCAGTCATTGACTTTGAAATAGGGGTTGCTTACTCAAACTGAAAATTTTATCTTCGGCATGCGTACAAGTTAAAGCATAACTGGAATCCTCCGTGTTACCTGTTTAAGGTCCTTGAAATCAGAGTTTTGAGTTTGTTTTGAAAATTCCGTCGCCAATTCACCACTCACAATTACAATTTAATGGGAACAAGGAAAATCAAGGCTTTGGAGGTTTACGCAATACCAGGCTGAGAGTCATGCGAGGAGATTGTAGTTAGATTTGGGTCAGTTGATGTTGGAAGCCTCGGCTCGGCAAAGTTTTAGTGTCCAACCTTTATGTTTCTTATATATGGTTATGAGTCATCTGTAAATTCGAGCGCCTGTGGTCAACACATAGTGTAGTTCTCGCACATGGTCCAGTCTCACTGCCACAGGGGCCCCGCCTTGTAAGCGTTGGACCATAGTGGTGGGGATCTAGAAGACGGATGGGGTGGATGATGCTTTTGTTTAAAATTGTATTGAGCTGAAAGGGAGCGCGTAAGACTGGTTAAATGTTCATTGAGACCACAAAACCCTCCAAATTTGCATGGCTTAGGTACCCAAAAAACCTGGTGATTCCACATTAATCAATATCACTAAGATTTCAAAAATTTTGAAGATTTCAAACACATGACTAGCAGCCCCTACTATCTTGAAGCTAATGGAATGGACACTCGGAAAGATATTCGTCGGTGCAGTGAAGAGAGGTTTCCAAAAATCGTTAGAATCCGGAGATGGTCCACTGTGTCTGCGCACTACGCCCATTGAGCCTGGTTTACCTTCTCCAACCCAATAGATGCTTAACGGGACGGTTCTTTCAAATCTACCTGTCACCAACAACAAAGAAAAGGCGCTGCAATGTCCTGCAAAGTTCACAAACGAAGATGAATATTACAGCCAGCATGCAAGACCACTCACAGAATATATTGCCAACCAACACGTCAGAGTACAAAGCCCTATCTCTAAGAAATGAGAACCTGCTTTAGTTGTAAAGAAGTGTGAACAAGCACCTCGCTCGTACATTGTTCGCAAATCTATTGGTGTTGAAGTGCGGCGAAACCGTCGACACATTCGTTCTGCGACAGAAAAGCCAAGGTCTCCCGATGACTACACCCCATCTGCAGAAGAAGTCATACAACTGGATATGCCTGGAACAGCCATACGACTGGATGTGCCGGAGGGAACGTCAACCACCACAGACGATGGTCTCAATCACACCAGACCGGGACGAACTGTAAAGCCCCCTGCCACACTTGACAACATGTGAAGGACACTACGTGAGCTAATCAACATGTTTACGAGTTTTAGCCTTTAGAATTACCATCGAAACTTTGTGGCCGAGAACTTACAACATTCTCATACTGGACAGTACCTTGCTATGTCTCATTAAATTATGAATATGCAAATGAAGTACTAGTTTACAAACAACCCCAGGTCTTTCAGTGTGCCGGAAACCATCCGAGAACCAGTTACCATTACAATCTCGCGAAAGTCTCCTTTTGCGAGACAATTTTTATGTAAACGAGTTTGGTAATATTTCATCGTTACTTTATGAAACAAGACACAATTTTTATTATTTGTTTATTTCACGATCAAACAACAATTGCGTACTGTTTGGAGTAATTAGTTTTTTATATGTTAACACTTGTTTTCAAGTGTATCGGTTGTAGCGTTTTCTTTAAAACCACAGTTTATTTATAAATTGTTTCTTTTCCTGGTTATACTTGTACACGCAGTTCTCCAGCAACTGACTAGGTGGCGCTTGATTCAAATTTCAACACTCACGGTTTTAATGAGACATAGCATTTTTAAACTTCATTCAACGAATGAGATGTTGTATACGCATATCTAAGTCCAGTATTGCGAAACCGCATGTAATGTTCATGTAACTATCATTTTTACACATCAACAGACAATTGAAAACGATGTTCTTCTCCAATAACATAAACACCAAGTTGTTTCACTCACGTTATGCCCAACCATTACCGTAGGTATCTTTGTAGAACGGGTGCGGGTTACTCATATTGAAATGGAAATTTTCAAACATCTTAAAGTAAGTGTTACATATTGTGCTTTAAACAGCCATTGATATTCGTGTCGTCATTGAGGGCCCCCATGGAAAGCATTGTGAACTGATGGGGTTACCCTCATTGTAAATATTACCTCATAAATAAATAATAAATAAATAAATAAGTTGTAATAATTGCGTAAAGCGAAAGGGTAATGGCCTTTAAGCAGATGATTATGTCAGAAAAAAATCACGCTAACTCAAATAAAACTTCCTGAATTGATTTTTGACTGCCCTCAAAAGTCCCAGTATAACAAAGATAGTAATTCTAAAGCCCCGCGTAACCGGATTGCTAAGTTATGTGGTTTCTACCTCACAAATTACAGTCGTGTGCTATCTTGAGAAACAGTTTCTAGAAATAACGAAATGGAAGCGTCGAAACTTAGAATTGTCGACTATCACAGTACATGCAGACGCAGCTAAGCTTGAACACAAATTTGTAAACGATGAAGATGTTACCGTTACGAGTGGGAAGTCCAGACACCACCATGTAGGCGTCACCGATGGTTTCCACTTTATAAACGTCATACAGGTCAATAGTTTGGTCAAACAGACTGCAAAAAGGAAAACGATGACATCACAAGCCACGTCGGTTGTTGCTATGCTCGAGGTTATCATAACACTCAAGAAAGGACTCGAGTTATTAACGTCAAGCAAAAATAAAACCTGAGTCAGACTATCATGGCACGACCAGAGCTCAAGAGTACATGTATCTCCTGCCTCAACGCTAGATGCGACAGTTACATGTACATGTTTGGCTGGTGAACTGGATTCGCGAGTTTCAGTCTCACCTAAAGATTCGCTTTCCTAATTAGTGATTCAGTGAAGGCTGGCCACAGAGTAACAGAAGTCCATACTGTTGTAACTTGATATAAACAGGCCGCCCTTATTAAAACATTTCCCCACCTTATACCTACTCCTCTAACGTAGATAACCCACCCTATACCCACTCCTCTCACGTAGGTAAACTGAAGGTAAGTAAAATACATGTTTTCATTATTTCACGTAAAACGTACAATAAATAATTTGTGTACAATTGCATATCACAATCAACGACAATGAATAATTTCAACGTAAAGTCGTCAGCATTGTTGAAATTTGCTTTCCGTGGTCCAATAATATTCGTCATGTTCGAGTTCATCGCCCATTGTTGCGCCAAAACATTTTAAACACATTTCCAGAGTTCAGATAAATTATTTTTGTGTAGCGCACCTGACATATCATCAGTCGCAGGAGGAAAAGCCATCGTTACTTTAACAAAGGTCCACGAATCACTTATCATAGTTTCTGCAGAAATTTATTCTATTGCTGAATAATACAGCGGCAAATGCAACTTTAGCTTGTAATTGACGTTAGTTTGTTATGAGAAAGATAATGAAGGTCGGTTCTTCAAAGAACGGGGGGTGGACTGTGATGACGTAATTTGAGGCTGAACGGGGGTGGGGTTTATCACGATAACGGGTGATGACAGAGGGAGGAAGAGGTGGGTAAAATGACTAATGTCGGATGACGTAATGTGTGAACGCTCCCATAGGGAAAAGTAAAAATCATACTTGGCTCTAGTGTGCGTTTTTGACATCGAGTCGGCAGTGTGGTACTTTTTAGTTGCTCAGGTTTTCAAGAATGAAAATCAAACCAAGACGAACACAAAAGATGGATCTAGCAGTCGAGCCCTAACCAGCACACATCAGTTTCGGCTAAGGTATTGTTATGTTCGTGGTTTTCATTAAACTTGCAGAGTCCAAAACATAACCTTACATGGCACTAGTAGCTAGAATCATAGATTGCGTAAGATGTGCAAAACAATTCTGTGAAATCTGATTATGACTCATGAGCATATGATTTCTAGTTCTGACAAACACGTTTTCAGTTGACAGTTAAACAGCATAGTGAATAGATCTATTGTAGATCTCTAGAATATACCCACGTAAAACCGTAACACAGAGTTGTGTTTGAAAGAGGTTTTCATACAGGTATCATGACTTTGTTGAAAACCTGCGCAAAGGCAAGAAAATGAAGGTTTCATACGTCACTACTGGTCAAGCAACGCATAATCCCCTATAAAATATCCACTGAGCAGTGCTAAAAAACCACATAAATTAGTTTAGCCATTCAAATGACGGAGCATCGTTAATTAGTGACAGCCACGTGTTAGATTTCGAGTTAAAAGGTTAGATTCCGGGCGCTAGTCTGATGGCACAGCGCACCCTACAAGCAACTTCTGTAGTTGGACCGTGGAAAATAGAAATTTTCTGACATTTTCCAATTTTTAGTACGACTTGAAATAAAGGTCGAGACTTTTTGTTGAGATTGTTATGAAAATAAATTTTCTTTGCTGTTAGAATAAATACGTTTTACTTCAGGTACTTACATGTACATTTACACGTAGGTCCCTCATTCGTTCGTCGAGTAGGCGGTGAGTTGTGGATGAAAGTTATGTTTTTTGCAGCTTCTGTATTTTTTAGTTAACTTTCTGCTTGTTGAACCTTGTGCTTTTGTAAGAAAATGTTTTGGGTGCAAACCAATGATGATTCTGATCGTTCAATTTGACTAAAGATATAATTGAGATTCATGTGTTTAACTTCTGCCAAAAACGCCTTATTCGTATGTTTCGATTCTATTTGGGATTTGTGGTTTGTAATAATCATTGGCATTTACTAAAATAAACGTAGGCTAGATTAAAAATATGCCTTTACGAGATATGTTGGTCTTACCTGTAGATCATGAACGTTTTGTGATACCATGATGGGCACAGCACTGAAATCAGTGGAAGCTATAGNCCGTCCCCCCCCCCCAAAAAAAAAGCTACTCGCATGCCATCGAAAGTCATGATATACGCGATTTTGCCTTGAAGTTTAATGCTAGAAATCACGTTAAAGAAATATTGAAATTTTTGGTTGTAGTTAATTTAAACAGGTCGAGATCGCCGGTAGGAATAACATCTTTATTATCTTTATTCGGTTTAAGAACGACACTCATAAACCATAAAATTGCATGTGTCTGTCTGGATTTGCGGGGTGCTTGTAGATGTTTAAAATAGCTATGCGTTTGCTGTGTAACTTGACGGCAGAGTAACATTCTTTCGTGAACTATTCCTTCATAAGCAAACAATCCGTTTCTGGCGTGTGTAATTAATGGGTACAGTACGCAAGGATGAGAAATCAAAATCTCCAACCCACAAACCCATGTTGCTACTTTTTATTTCAATTATTAGATCGTTATTAATAAAGATAAACGCGTAGGAGAAGGAACTTCCCTTGTTTTACGCCTTTTTCTGATGGCAAGCAGTTGGTGTAATTGCGGTTCAATTTTACTCACGTCGCTAATTCTAATTACATGTAAATCACACTACTGGTAACATCCCCAAATCATAAAAGGCAATTCATGTATGTCCAATTAAGAAGCATGTGCATGTTGATCTATGTTGTATAGAGATTTTACGGTTGATTCCTCCGGTTTTTATTAATAGATTTTAAAGCAAAACGCGCTCTAATCAAGGATTGTAGTACAATAGGGGAGGTCACTCCGCCATCGTGCCATTCGGCGCAGTGGTTAGGAGGCACAGAACAGTTCTCACAGTGGTTTGCCTATCAGAACACACGTCTCTGGACTCTTCACCCTTTCTTCACTCTGTCAAAAACTGCATGCAAATAAAGAAAAGTTTTGGGTCATTTCACGTCACAAGACCCACACTGATGAGCACAGAAGCTTTATTCTCTCTTGTATTTTTACCCTTTCACTCCCAGTGAAATCCAAGCTAGACTAAGAAAAATAAGGGCAAAAAATGCAAAATCGGCACTTTTCACCCCAAAACCACCACTTCCCTGCCGATGCTCGACTAAAGCCAACATTACATTCCGAAAGCAAATTGCCTACCAATTCCAAAATTGTGGTCCAAAAGTACGGTCAATCAACTATTTTTTTGCAAATTTGGCTGTTTGAGGGCTACCTGAAATCGCGGTCAATTTCTCTGTTGCTACACAGCAATGCACAATTGCAACAGGGGGGCGGGGGCACCATCTTGAAGAAGAGTGCAGCTACAGACCAGCAAGTGGCCTTTTTCATTCTCAGCATGTTCACACATGCAAACAAACCACATTCACTTGGCCTACATGCAATACCTAACTGACCACCTAGTGGCACGCAGGGAACCAGCGAGTGCAAGGGGGTTTGTTGAACATGAGATTATTGCGCGTGCTGAGCCGCTGAGTGGTGCAGTGCTAAAGTCGACGACCCGAAACTCTTGCGATCCGGTTTCAAAGCAGGCCTCGGTCTCTCGCCAAAATGTTATCTAACGTCGTTTAATAACTAAATGGTTGTATTGGCCATTCGAGGCTGATATTGTGGTATAAGTTTACATTGTTTACTAAATTGTCTCCAGAATCATGGTATTGTGTTTACATGCATGTTTCATTCGATTTTATTGTGAGATGAGTAACTTTTTATGGGGGTGTACTATCGCCCTTGTGTGCCTTCGGCCTTCAGGGTGGTGTAATTGCCCAATTTTTTTGGCAACCATTTTCTTCTTCAATATACATGTAGATATGATTAACATGTGACAACAGACTTATACCTCGGTTAACTGGTACTCCTCAAATGCTTTGACTCACACATCTGTGAAAACATTATTTTGAAATAATTGGATCACTATCTTAACACCATCTTTGTATTTGAATATTTCAAAGGGCAAATTATCGGCTTTGACAAATTTTGACCTCTACGCACCCTCTTCCACCTTAGATTATTGTATAGCTGCTCCCTTTACTGTAAACCTTCAATACTAATCCGATTTAAAATACTTTTCAAATTACAATTATTTTGTTTCCAAAATTGACCTAAAAATCAACCATTTAATGAGTCGGGAAGGTCACTTTTTGTTTATTAATTACTTTTAGTATAAGAAACGACATTTTCTTCTCTTTCGACTCCTAAACTTCCATAAATAAGGAGAATAAGTTAGAAGTCCGCGTAGGTTGAGCTTTCAATCACAGTCACTACTGACATAATTTCATATTTAGTAAAAAAGTGCAATTGCTTGAAAAGCAAATTTACCAAGTTTAATACACGTGCATAAAATAACGGTTTGTCCATTTGAAGTAAAAGGAATCTGAAGGGGTGTGATTCGCAAAAGCGGATATCAAAAGAATTTTTTTAAATAATGCTGACTCGGGGAGGCTCGTACAAATAATTTTCCTTAAAGACGAAGCATGCATTCTTAAAAATACTCATTGTACATGTACACATCATTCAATTCGTGGATTATACCGTACTTGAAAATACGTGTAACACACAAAACACCCACATATGACTAACTTCTATATCAACGTCTCATGTACGGTTGGTAATAGGAACAAAAAAATTCTTAAAACATACCTGTAAAGTGAATTCAGCATATCCACAACTTGCATGGGGTCTAATGAGGAAACAATCGAAGTGAATCCTACGATATCACTGAAATAGACGGTGCATACGTTATAGTACTCAGCCGCGACGTTCCCGTGTGTCTTCAAATCCTCTGCAACAGACTTTGGCAACATCTGGTAAAGGAGCTGATCCGTTCTTTGCTTTTCTTGCGACAGCAGGTGGGTTTTTGTTGAGATTCTTCTGGCATACTCTCCAATCTTGGTGAGTATGCTGGACATGGAGTTCGCATAAATCACCACCATGACAGCGGAAGAAAATGAAACAGAAATGATTATTGCCGTGAACAATGCGACACTCGTGTTTACCTCAACAATCACGGAATCAATTTCTTCGAAAATTTCTTCACTTATCATGGAGCGCATGGCCGAAAGTCCGGCTATGTAGTCTGTGACATTGTCAAACCACGCCATACTCATAGAATGTCTCTCCTTGGATTTTTTACTAAGACAAACGTCTCTGAAGTTCCCGTCAAACATTAACGAGATGGACTCCTCAACAACTTTGCCTATCCCCGTGTTCTCAATCTTGTTCTTGAAGACAGAATTCAATTCGGGGCTATAAGACATTGCTAAACGAATATATCCACTATTTTCACCGTCCAAGAGAGAAAACCACTTAGACGTCGGCAAATCAAAGGAACACATGGTAAAGAAAGCGGATCCTAATGCTCTTTGTGCCCCAATGGTATCAGACGCCCACAAGAGACAACTATATGACACCAGTAAAGACCAAAACGACCCACCTTTCGGAAGAAGCAAAGAATCAGTTATTGTATTCATGAGACCGTAAGTGATGTTAGAATAAAAATGAATGTTCTTTGTCATGGAGACCTTCCCTTTGTCCACGTTACTTCGATGTTTGATGATCTTCTCCATCACGGCTTTCTTCGTCATGTTGTAAATCTCTTGCGTCCACTGTGAAACGTTCTTCAGAAGAAGGTCCGTATGAGATCGCCTCATTTTCAAAGTATTAAAAGCAGACAGGTTTGAGTGATTGGAACTCAAAACCATTACACTGAGGCCACGCTCGATCTGAAGACTAATAACTGCCTTGCCCGTGTTGATATGGTTAAGGACTTCGGACTTTGTTACCTGGGCTAAACGTTGATTGTTTCGAGCATTCACAAGCTCGTAGGATGACAACGAAATTAAGACAATTATTGGAAAGAACACAAGCCCAACCATTTTCAAGAGAGCTATTCTCTTTTGTCTCTTGCTACCAGCATCTAGAATTTCCTTCAGTTGAATATTATCCACATCGTCACTCAGGTTTGAGACAAAACTATAAATTCGACTTCGCAGAGTAGGCATACTATGTGATGATTTACTACGCACCATTTTCGCGCTCAGCGCTCTAGCCACTGAAGCGTGATTATGATCGATTCCGATGACAAATTATCTATTTGTAGATGTAGGCAAGGCGTAAGCAGGTCTTGTGCGATTGAACAGTTTAGCGCATTTAATATTGACCGCGCTTCCTGTGATAAAGAGAAGGCGGAGTATTTGGTACAACTGAAAAATATACTACTATCTGGTCTTAACCACTTTCTTTTTCGATTTAACGAGACACGTTATAGCCGGTTCCATGCAGATGGTCAGTAGTCAGTGCGCTCCCATTTGGAGGAGCTTAAAGGAGCATTGGCCTTTTTATGGTCGAAAAACGCATTTTATGACTAGTGTTGGACGGGAGAGATCAGACACTTTGAAAATTATTAACGTTGACCACAGCTAATGTCACGGTGTGACTCTAAACGAGATAATTAAAGTAGGTAACTAAATTTTATTTCAATTACTCACAACACAAAATTATAAAAAGTACTGAATGTGTCACTCAGTACAACTGAATGTCACAAGTTTTTGTGTTTAATGCAAATTATATTAGGTGTCCCAAAGAAGTGAGCCACTCTTTGACAAGTAATTTCCCTGCAACTGACTAACCGAATTCGTTCAAATTTTTCACCATATATGTTCAGGGTGTTATCAACAAGTCTAAAATGTATCGCAGAGAAACAAAAAACTATGGAGGTACTGTGAAATTCAATACAGCAGGGTGAAAACTGCAATCTCACTTTGAATTGCATCGTGTTCATGCTGTGCTGGCATCTGTCAGTCAAACGAATTGCCTGCCTGTGTCTCAAGTCTATTGTTTTTTGTTGTCAGATCTGTATCCAAATCAGATCTGTCCAATATTCCGGTTTGTAAGGATGCCTTTGAGTGAAAGTGATGAATTTACTACTGAAACATGTTTCACGGAGAAATGGTGGGGCAGAAGAAGAATCGTAAGGGAGTTCCTAGGAAAAGGGTGGAGTGAGGCGATTGTAAATAGAATTACCGTACCTATAGAATAAGCAACACAGGGTCTGTTGCGCGTAAAAGTGGCAGTGGAAAACTCAAGACTGCGTGTTTGAAAGAAAAAGAGGATCGTGTTGAGTAACTGATTCAATCCCGGGGGGAAAACCGGGGAATCACATATCTCTGAGAGAAGTCGCAAGCGATTTACAAGTTAGTGAGCAAGTCTTCTGTGCAAACAATGGCGAAAAAAACTGGAGCTAAAACTCTTCAAAAGAGAGACAAAAATGTTACAAGGAAAAGAAAAACTCGATGAAGAAAGTGCACGGCCGCTCTTCAGCCACTGCTGTGATCATTTTCATTGGTTAAAAAGATTTAAAATCGCTAAAAATTGCCAAAAAAACAGAGTATTTTGGGAAGGGAAAACAAATATATATTTTATTGACACTGATAGAGCCAAAGTTAACAATCAAAGGTACATGCAGTTATTGGGTGAAAATCTCCGGGATTGAAGGCCACTTTATCCTGGAAACCGTGACGTGTTTCAGCAAGATGGGTCTCCTTCAAACACAAGCAAGATAACCCAGCCTCACCTGAAAGAGGCCACACCAAAAAGGATGTGCGGCCTCCGCTCAGTGCTGACTGCGATCCAATGGACTATGCCACATAGGTCCTTCTGAACGAGAAAGTTTACCGGGGAATGAGGGACAAATTGACTGAGCAGGAGCTAAAGGACATGATAATTACATGTCATGAGAGGAAATCTCGATGGACGGCTCCGTTTAGTGGCGGAGGAATGTGATAGAGGCCACATGGACCATACATGTAGATTGAAGTAAGTGAGCTTCCCTTTGGTATTTTATTTTTGACCTGATGTTTTTAATTTGACAGTATTCGCGCAATTGGACACATGTTTATTTGATATTTTTCATATTTTTTATAATATCATAAGATTCATCGGTAAGAAGTTTGAAAAATATCGCTTAATCTGGTGCTTGTCAAAACGTGGCTCACTTTTTTGGGACACCTCATATAGCAGTCAGATTTCGTTGTATAAGCTCACGAACAATGTTCTGACACGGTCTTCTACTTAATATGGGTCGCGGTCTTGTCACAGTCCGCTACCCCATTGCCGACTTTTGAGCACATATACGAAACCGCCTCACAGCGTCCGCTGCCCGTCGACCAACGCGCAACCGTGTCCTTAATCGTGGCTTTGGAAATCGTCTTAAGTTAAGGTTTGACAAAGAGATAATTATAAGTTTCTGAGTGATTCACTGAGGCTTCGATTAAAATTCACGACGCGATTGCTTTGGAAATTGTCTTAAGTTAACGTTTGACAAAGAGATAATTATGAGTTTCTGAGTGATTCACTGAGGTTTCGATTAAAATTCACATCTTACCAGCAGCTTCTGTTTTTTCATCGTCACTCAAATTCCATTTTCTTTAAAAAATAAAGTAATTTTCTTCATTGCACAGTGAAGCAGACGACGGAAACGGAGTCGGAGTCGTAGTGCGCAGCGCCACTGCCGGTCGCCTGGGATATCGCTGGAGAGCCTATACTTAGCCATAGTTTTGTTACGATTGAGCCGTGTTCCGAATTTGACACTTGAAATTGGATCTTGGGGGGGGGGGGGGGGGGNTTTTAGTCAAACTCAAATGTAGGCCTACTATCGATACTGAGATGTTTGTTTTGTGTTGGATTTTTTTGCTTTTTGGCCTGAATCACATAGTTACTTTAGTTTGCTGACCGCGACCTAGGTTCAACCAACCCTATTTGGGTTCGGCCATCTGGTCTTGGGGTAGGCTACCGGCCAACCTGTTATGCGGTCCGACCACGAAGTTAAAACGCCGGCCATTTGGTTTTGCAGTCCAGCTAGCTGGTTTTGAAGTCCAGCAAGTGTCCGACCGCTTGTACATCCACCCTTGGTGTTGGTTTTTCGTTTAAATAAAACAGTGCAGGTGGTCTGATGTCATTTGCGGTGCATCAGACGTGCGCAGGCCTCATGGTTGGGCCCATTGCACAAAACACTTGAGCAAAGGCACGAGACCCCAATTATGGCTCCTCGTGAAGACAGTTTTCAAGTCTGCCAGTCTCCTTTAGGAAAACGGACAGACGTTTCCATTTGTTGCCATGCACTATATGTTGTAGGCATGTAACAGTGCCATCCAGTAGGTTGCTCCTTAGCATATAAAAAGCTGGGCAAGACTCTACCAGGTGTTTAGGAGATTCTACGTCAGTACCCACACTCAGGACACACAGGGCTCCCCATATGCCCAGTAATGTGTCTGTGTCGGGCTAGGTTGCAGTGGCCCGTCAAAATTTGAATGACGTGTCTTATACCCAATCTATCTAGACTCAGAAGGCTTTTTGAACCTTTTGGTTCGATAACGTTGGGAAAATTCTCCTTGGTCTCTCTGCAGGAGTTAAGTGATGCCCACTGGGCTGCTGACTGGGTATGTACCCAGTTGCGTATACTCATCCTGCAACATCCGTAAGATACCGGGATAGCAGGTTCAGGCACAAAATGCAAAACGCTTGCTCCTATCTTTGCGAGTCTGTCTGCATTCTCATTGCCATCAATTCCCACATGGGCCCTGACCCAGCGTATATTGACGGTTTTATCGCGTGTCGCCAAATTGATAATGTTAAACATACTATCTTAATTCGAAATCCACGCAATACCATTGAACATCTGGTGAAAACAACGTCTCCGTCGCCATAGTCACTGTCAAAGATATGTAATTGTGACATTGGACTAGTCACTGTCTTAAAAGACTATAGTAACCGCATATTGACGGAGAAATCACTTATTTAGCCCATGTTATCAGAAAACTCGCAACGTCTACGAATCGTATGAAATTCTAAAAGTTAAGATTATATAGGATCTTGGCGACAACTCGGTATATTCAGCCAAATATCTAAGAAAACTACTGATTTTTACTCAGTAAGAGCAAATATTTTCTGGAAGTAGAAATCATGCAAAATTTGCTGTTTGACACTAACTGCAATTTGATACTAATTGGGTCACGTGATAATGTATGTTTATTAAAAGTTAACCAAAACGAAAGGTGCACTGCTAGCAAAACAACGATATCAATAATATCGCCACATTTTGCTTGATAGGTTTAGATAGTCATGTTTTCTTGGCGCAAGCTGCTATTTGTGTTCAAAGCAACAACTGAAGAGGGTAACAAACCGCGGAGTCTTCTGTCATCTGCAAACATGGTGATCTCCAACATACTTTAGTTCGATATAGTCATTCGCTTTAAAAATGAAATAGTCGTTGCGTCCGGGATCTAGGTCAAGATCGTGTAGACAAAACATGAAGGGTTCGTCAGGGTTGCCATAGAATCATGAGCACGAGTATCGTAATCTTGCGCACGAACCTACTACGAATGTATGAATCGTGCATACGAACCCCCCCAAAAAACAACCATATGAACACAAAAACCATACATACGTACGAAAATAAAATCATACACGACTATCGAATCACACGCATGAACCACTTAACGGTAAGTAACCCTGTTACCACATCTGCAGATAAATGTTAAGCTTTAGATCTAAGTCTATGGTTGAAACGATCGTTGGACTGAGGAGATTGGAATACTCACGAAAGTTTGTTAAACCTAGTTCATCGGCATTTAGTCATTGCCATTATCACCAGTGCTTGACACAAGTGAGTAAATGCATCAAAAACGCGTGGAAAACAATATCAGAAAATACGGAAAAGGACGGGAGAGATCAGACACTTTGGAAATTATTAACGTTGACCACAGCTAATGTCACGGTGTGACTCTAAACGAGATAATTAAAGTAGGTAACTAAATTTTATTTCAATGACTCACAACACAAAATTATGAAAAGTACTGAATATGTCACTCAGTACAACTGAATGTCACAGGTTTTTGTGTTTAATGCAAATTATATTAGGTGTCCCAAAGAAGTGAGCCACTCTTTGACAAGTAATTTCTCTGCAACCGAATTCGTTCAAATTTTTCACCATATATCTTCAGGATGTTATCAACAAGTCTACAATGTATCTCGAGAAACAAAAAACTATGGAGGTACTGTGAAATTCAATACAGCAGGGTGAAAACTGCAATCTCACTTTGAATTTTGTCGTGTTCATGCTGTGTCACTCGCAGAGGCGCCGAGCGGACTTTCAGCTATTTTTTTTCTTTTCTGGACCTCCGACAACCACATCTAATAGATTCCTGTAACTAATAGTTACAGAAAACTATTAGTATCATTGATCGCTAAGCCCGTGATCAAGTAAAAACAAAGCACCGACGTGCACTAATAGGAACGGATTGTCGTTGTGACTCAAATAATAGACATGCACTACAAGCTAGTGTACAAAAGACTTTGAATTACTTTCTTAAAAATTATTTAAGTAACAAGAGGTCAGATTACCGGGGTTCTATGGTACATTATCCTTTACAGACTTTGCGCCACACAAAAACGAGTCTGGATGAAAAAGAAATATCAAATAAATTGTGCGAAACACTACCGTTTGTAGTCAAACTCAACTGTACCAGTTAAACATTCATGAACAATGAAATTGTTTTAGCATCATTAGGACAATGTTTGCAGTGTCTGTGACATCATAATCTATGGTGACATGAACCAAATGCTTGCCTTAGTGTGCTATCCAGACCTCTGTGAATATTTAGTGCCATTTTGTTTTACTTTGTGTTGCCAATTATTATACATTAAACGTTGACTTGAATTCCAAGCAGTGTCATTTTTAAATTTGACAAAGAAAATATTTTTGTCCCAAAAATCAGTCATATTAGATACATTATCAAGGCATTAGGCTCGTCACTGGACACAGATTGTTGTCTTAACTAAGTATTTTATGGTCAGAACATCACAAATTCACGTATTCAGTTGTTTTATTGGGGACAAATAAAACAACAACAATAATGTATATTTTAAGTTGTATTGGGAATTTCAGGATCACAGCTCTACAAATAAATATTTCACAGAAGGAACTAGATGGGTTCCTTAATTACAAGAGATAACACACACATTTCCGATACCCAAAGTACAATTGGGTATCGGATGCTAAGTGGCACAGGTTAGCAATAGTACCAAATGGGTACATAATACCAAATGGGTATTGGCCGATTGCCTACCAACTGGGTCGAGCAAAACGGCAAATTCAATAACAAGTACCAAGTGGGTACAAACTGCCAAATGGGCAAATATCATATAAAGTACCAAATGGGTACACTAAACAGCCAACTGGGCTATAACAACCTGCAAAGCAGGGTTCCGGACAAGCTGAGTGAGCAGACCAGCCGGAGTGATAAAAAGAGATATTGTAAGGAACGTGGTGTTGTGGCTCAGTTTGTGCCGAGAGCTGTGACCGGGGTGGAGAGAAGCAAGCTGCAGTGATGGATGCTCGAGTACAGGTCGGGTCGTTAGCCAATGACGTCGGTTCTTGCCGGACGGTATCGCGCTCCAGGCCTGAAGAAGGTACCAGCAGGGACTGCAAAATCAACAATAACCAACAGCAGATTTTGTTCGATAAAAGGGGGAGTGTGGGAAAGGTATCAATCGGTTGAGTGGAGATGTCGTGGTACCGAGGGTAAGGGAGGGTGGGAGGAGTACAAAATTGGCTAATTAGGAAAACTTACGATTGAACGTACTGTTGCTTGTGGCTGGGCCAACAGGAAGCTGGAGAGAAAGAACAAACAGCGCTACCATCGGACTTGGTAGGAACTAACTAGGAGTTGGATATGAAGGATGAAGGGGTGTCTAATGTTATTTGCCCAAATAATAGGATTTATGTCAGAGTGCCATAAATCTCATTATCAGAAAAATTGCAATATCTGTGAAACGTGAGTATCAAATTGTTACGCATTTGTTTAAATTAGGATGGACTACACAACTTTGGCGTTTTGTACACACAGGCGGCCTCACATGCTGTGTCTCATTCAATCCGTGCATATTTATGTTTGTAGAAAGCGCCACTTATTGACTTCCTGGAGAACTATGTGTAAAAGTACAATCAGGTAAAGGAAAAGTTTGTTAATAAATTGCGGTTTAAAAAACACTACAAATGATATACTTAAAAACAAGTTTGAACGTACAATTCCAAATAGTAAGCAATCTTTATTTGATAGTGAAATAAACAGATAATAAAAACTTTGCCTTGTTTCATTAGGGTAACTGAGAAATATTTCTATACTCGTTTATATAAAAATAGTCTCACAAAACGAGACTTTTGCAAGATTTTTATGGTAACTGGTTCTGAGATGGTGTCCGGCACACCGGAAGACCCGGGGTTGTTTGTAAATTAGTACTTCATTTGCATATCCACAATTTAATGGGACTATGCATCTTTAATATCCATCTTATCACTCAGCTGTTTTGAATGACTGGGAGCGCTGCGCGCATTTATCGTAAATGGGAGAGAGATTAGAAACTCTTTGGTTTCTACGGTTTTTCCTTAGTGCGAATTTCAAAAATCGTGGATTTTGGGATTTTTGCTGGAACGTCCCTCTCAGGGAAAAGTAATTTACATTGTACAGTGTACTGCACGTTGCGAAATGGCATTTTCGTCATGCCTCTTTTAATCAACGATTGTGGATGGTTAGCCCCAGAATATTAAGCAGCCAATAGAATTTTGGTTTAAGGTGAACCATCTCGCATTTGAAGAAGTGACATCCGAACACCGGTTTTCGCTTATCTGGCGAGTATTTATATACAGAGTTCACTACCATACAGGCAAAATACCTCAACAATCGATAATGCCTTGCTAAATACATGTATGACAGCCCTCCTACTGTTTTGCAACGTGGCTTCCTTACGTACTACTTAAGACTTTTGTCATCTCGTCAGTAATTACTGTGCCAATTAATCTGCCGTTGAAAAGGGAATTTCAAGCTGTTGGTAACAATGGTTGACTTTGAAACGAGGTTGAAAGTTAGGTAAGATAGATCATACTGGTATTCAGGAAAGTTATCTGAGAGGAGCTACAAGAAATGAAAAAAGAACCATAGTCAGTGAAACCAGACAATCTTGCCCCTAAGACCAACGTAAAAGATCCAGTGCAATATTCCTAAATGAATTCAGTCCGTATGTACAAACTGGAAGACACTACCGATGAAAGCTGTGATCTGATCGTTCAGAAGTTGTTATACGAAAAAATAAAGGTGACTATGGACCCTATTTGTGTAGATCGTAGCCGCAGAGTTGGAAAACCCGCATGCCGGGTGAAAATGCAAGATCAACCGGAAGTGCAAGCAGTAGCAATTCCAATAACCGTCAACGAATATCAGCCAACTCGTTCGAGTGACGTTCGTAAGTTATCGCTATCGTCAGGACGCATTTTCGCCGGAGAAAAATCTAAAGAACACGCAGTGTTTCATACGAGAAGATTGTCGTAAATTACCCTCTCGCTATTTCAAACTTCAAAAAATAAACGTACAGTAGTGCGTGATGAAAAGACGCTGAATTAATTTTTGCCCTGCAGAATATGACAGTACTGTACAACTGATAACACAGTGATGATTTGTAGTTCTCTTCCGTAGCACCATATAATGTAACAATACCCTGAAAACACTGAAGATGTGTAGTATATGGTCAAACTCTAAATGATATAACGGCTGCGTGGTAAGGAAGAGCATTAATACATGTGTGTCTGTATTGTATCACCGTGACCCCGTTCCCCTTGCCTGTGTGCGTACGTGTGTATTTGCGGATGTGTGTGTTACAAACGTGTTTATGAACCCATACTTGTTAAAGGTTACTCAGAACATTGCGTCCATACCTCTCTGGAATATCGCGATGATTAATATAAAAGTTAAATCCATGAATGTTCGGTGTATAAATTCAGCCGCACAACGTTTACAACGTTTTAAGTGGTTGATAGCAAAAATACATGACGTCATATGAACCTTGATGGAAATGTGAATGAAGTGGTAACATTATTGTTAGCCATTGGACAAACCATAGTAAGAGAACTGCTATTTTACTACACTGTTTTGGATTTTTAAACGATCTCAGCCATAACTGACAAAGACGGAAAACATAATTTAGTTAGTTGCAGATTGTTTTTTCAGAACAATGTGTACTCCACAAATAAAAGCAGAAAACAACTTGAGTTGATAGAAAATTTGGGCAACTTAATAATAATAACAAAAATCACAAAGTCAAGGTTAGCACCTAACTGAAGAACGTTAATTCAATGTCAGTAATCAGGAAAATTAGCCAATGTCAAGCAGCAAAAGTACATATTTTTGAAAAAGAAAGATACGCTTCATACTTACGTGTCCTTTTTATTACAACGTGGCTACCCCTTTTTAAATCAAAGTTTCATTTTAAACAAAGTTAGATTCATAGCAAATCTACCCCTTAGTGGATTTTAATGAGACCTTTCAATGAAAACTTCCCTCTCAAAGTACTCTTAGGAAATTAACTCGCAAAACGTAAGATATTTTATAAAAAGACGGTCGTGTTCGACTGTGGTACCGTGCAAGAAAACTATGCGTTTAAAAAAGACCCAACGTGTATCAGGCCGCCTGCAACACTTTTTATAACCATGTTTGTTATTTCAACATTCATTCGCAATGTCAACTGAATTTTCAGTGGGTTGATAACTTAATTATCACTAAAACGTCGTTTTGTGCATCGGGTTTCAGTCAAACAAGCTCAGAGATGGAGTCAGCAATTGACCTGTCGCAAGCTCCACCCTCTTGCATAATGTCGACTAACAAACAATAAGTTTTAACGTGCAACGTGTTGTTTGTCGGGTAAAATGGCGGCTTGGAAACGAAGGTGTGTCAATAATGATGCGTTCTAAATGGTCAGTTAAGTCGTCACTCAAAATCCTGGCGATAGGTCAATTAGTAGGTCAACAATTCATTATGTACACTATACACGAACCAAGAGCACCCCGAGTAGATCGAAATAGCGGAACGTCAAATTACCAATAAAGTTAATGAATTTGGGCGATGATTTATTTCTTTTCACAACTTCCACGGGATCAAAACGATATTTTGTCTTGGTTTTTCCCGGCATCGGTTTATGCTATGTACACCTCGTTGACTTAATATTCACCCCGGCCAACCCGCGATCAAGAACGCCCGGAAGGCGATCGAGAACGAGACCTTACACCAAAAATGGCAGACGACAGTGACGTACCCGGTGAGTTTAAGTATCATTTTCTTATTACATAGAGGCTACTTTGATACGAATGCGACGCACAGAATAGTGCCAGAGTGTAGCCTTTGTTATGGATCTGAAACAATACTTGGATTTTGCGTATTTTTTTAAAATAAAGAGCGCAGAAAGCAATGGCTTTCGGTAAAATGGCTTGCGTCTCGTAAAATCGACAATTTCTACTTGTTATTAGCAATTGCAGGGTTCTTAAGTAGAGATGTGAGACGTTTATACTTTAATCGTGCCTGGTGATACCTTTGTTAGTTATAATTTGTAAAACAATTCAAGATATTTACCAATACAAGCAGCTCCTTGTCGTTTATTCTCTATGGCGATTGTGAACGCAAAAAAAAAACAATCGTGAAAGTACTTTTTTTCTCTGCATTGGCTTGAATAGTCCTTCAAGTTACGGTATTATGTCAATAATTTTAGAATAATGTGAACCCTAAATTAGTTGATGCGTTGATTATTAATTATATTTCATCGTTTTTCATGATTTCTTTGTTATATTTAGCCTAACAAGTATAACTAAAT
Source organism: Phoronis australis (assembly GCA_002633005.1). Lineage (NCBI taxonomy): Eukaryota > Metazoa > Phoronida > Phoronidae > Phoronis > Phoronis australis. The sequence continues at coordinate 88,366 of NMRA01000457.1, read as the reverse complement.
GCGTTTGACTTTTTTCAGTTGAAATGCAGCCATACGAGTCCTTCAGGGTGTTAACGTCCACGCCTTCAAAAAAAAGTAGTACAATTGCTGCATGTCACAAAGGAGTGTGTTTATATAGCTTCGTTTAGGAACTAAGAAAGCGACTTAGTATGACCACGTGGCAATAAAACACAGTGACACTACAGCAAGCAAGACCTTTACCAGCCCTGTGATTGACGTGTTGCATGCGTGAAAAGTTTTTTTACCGATATAAGAAAACATAACATGAAGCATCGTGCTCAGGAACCAAGTCGATTCAGTGTCCTACATGTATCTGTGATCAATGTTTCACGGAAAGAGTGAGCCTGATGCTACGCTGCGTCACAGCACGAGGACACTCCTTTTTGTGGTGAATGTGGCATGTCATGCAAACTGTATGCCTCCTTCTACAGGACATAAGAAGCAGAAACGTCTTGAATGAAGGTTGTTAAGTCGCTATAGTTTATTCAGATTTACCGACTTTATATTTTGTAGTTGGCTGATGTGATAGTATTTTGACGTTTTGTTTTGACCCTTTTTTCTTCAAGTTCCTTTCTATATTTGTGTTATTTCAACAGGATCTTTAACAGAACCAGTGCATTTTTGATGTGTTTAGGTAGATTTAAATGACCATACTAAGTGTCATGGGGAAAAACTTAAAAACAATTCTTTCGGCCATTTAGTATTTTAAAAGAAAATAAATGTCTAAGATTATTGTAGAAATTGCTTCCATATTGTTGTTGATTTAGTGCGTGAGACTTCTATACTATCAGCCGGTCCGAAATACTGTGTCTATGATTAAGCGATGATTTAGTCAAATATATTCCAAAAATAATTTGTAGGAAATGTTCAATGGGTTTGTAATGTTGATTTCCCTAAAGCGATATTTTATATCTTTTTGGATGACCAATTTTGAGGTATGTGTGATAAAAGATTAATATTATTATAGAAATGCTATAATATTGAAGTTGATTTCCTGTGTGTCTTGACGGGACGTTAAAGACAACATGTTGGCTACGTTTTGAGAAAACCACAATATAGTTCGTTTATTATAAGTGTCTCACTCTTTTTCAATGTCATATTATGCTGGCGACCATGAACTGAAGATGCACGGTGAACTTAGGACCAAGACTACAAAACAGAAGAGTCAAACAAAACGTACATGGGTGCCGCAAGTCAATCTGTTCATCTCTGTATCGATGTTATCAGCAAAACATCAAGCAAAATCCCACCCGTTTTATCACCACAACAGTTTACACAACTTCTGACAATTTTTTAAATTCTGACGTTCATGAGCCGGAATTTTTTAATCATCCCATGAACGGTGTTGCCGCACTCCTCTCTCTCCCCACGGGCAAGCTCGTCACCATTCTTTGACTTCACTGGCTGTTTGTTTTTTATCCTTTTGCTGTCACATTTTTACAAGAAGATGCTACACTCACTTTCATCAGCTGCAACAATTTGTTTACCCCTGGCTGACACGCTACATGAAACAACTCCTGGGTGAGTCGTAGTTTAGAGCCCCTTGTTCCCAGTGGTGTCGTCTAAATGGAGATGTCTGTATTTCAAAAATCTAGTAGGGTGTACCTTCACGTCGTGGGTAACATGTTCGTTGAAGCTCGCCTCACAATAATAACAGTGAACTTGTCTCCTGAAATGAAAATAAATTCATTTTGAAAATATCTATAACTATGCTTGATGTACATTTAGTGCTCATGGCCATTTAATGGTAATATGTTTTGCTATTGTTTAGATTTGATACAAAAGTAACACAGTAATGACGGAAGATGTGATTAAAATTCATCGCACCACACTTATTTTGTAACCTTTTCTCATTTTAAAAGTAAATAGTTCATTATTGCTCGACACACCACGATGCGTTCCCTATAATATAAACAAACACAAAGTTGCGTTCTCGATCGCTTATCTTTGCGTTCCCGATCGCTTCTTGCAACAGAAAAGTGTCGAAAAGTAAGAGAATCTGACAAAACTACGAAAAACAAACACTGCGTTTTATTTAACACGTCATTTCTTCATAACTTCATGCTCAATTTATTGATATAGTGCCAAAATGACATACAAATCACCTTCGGTTCATGTGATGCCTCGGTTAACGTAACTTTTCTCCAATAATTGAAAGGGACACTGGCCTAAACCTCTACCTGGCCTTCCTCAATGAGTTATGCCTTGAACTCATTTCTCTGTCGAGGTCGGAGGTCGTGACTTTTTAAGAAAAACCGAGCTATTTTTGTCAAATAATGCTTGTGCTCAAAACCAATTGAAAATTTAAACAAAATTGAAATAGGATGAATCGGCAAATTAAGGTTTAGCAAGCTTCGACTGGGAAATTACCGTCTGCTAAAATAGGTTACCACTGGCAACAAGCCAAAGGATCCTGACAACACGATATCCGCATTCAAAATGGAGATCGGTGATTTACAAGTGAGAGAACATGAGAGAAAATTTTCACTGAATTAAAATATCGTTTTTAATAAATTATGTGTCTTATTGTTCATAGCGTGTAAATGCCGGTACAATGCCCTTTGTTGAACATGCGATTGTATTTAAGTATATTATTTTCACGTTCGATGACGTGGTAAAGTCGACGACTCGGGTTCGAAACCGGCGTCGGTTCCCGCCAAAATGTTATCTCACTAGTGAGGCAACTAAATGGGTTATTACACGGTTGTCCATTCGAGTCTAATAGGGGAAGATGTATATCTTCCCAACTGACCTATCGCAAGCTCCGCTCCCTTTCGAAAAATCACGTGATATCCGACAAAAAACTAGATGTCAGAGGCGAATGCAGTGCCGCTGAACGAGGTTCCTGATGGAATAGACGAGTGTTTTTTGGACTATAGCAAAACCCTAAGACAACGACAACAAGCCATGCTCTTCAGCAGACTGTCGTACGTTCACGACTTGAGACTTCACAAGGGTGACAATGGCTTTATAAACGTTAGGGGTAAAGGTTTTAGGAACCAAAGGAAATCCGAAAATCCACACACTGTACACATGCAGCTGACCAACGACAAGGCCACTGATGCAATATGTTCGTGTAAAGCTGGGTATGTACGTTAATGTCGTGATTATCTATATGATGCCATAGATTTCATAACATTTTGAACAATTGAACAAGTTGTTGAAGATTCTTATATATTTTTGTTCTATCGTCTGCTAAATTCCGCCAAATGAAAATTTGGTCATAACATGAGATTCCCAGCGTTAAGTAGTTCTAGTCGATAGCAATATTTACGCTTTACTAATCTTCGAGTGAAAGGAGGTTGATTAAAAACAGTCACGGCTCAGGTGCTCACTCATCCATGGTGTCCGAAGGCAAGCGGTAGGGTTTTGTTCAAGTAATATTAATAAATTAATGGACGGAATTGGCCATACTCATAGTGTTAACATGACAGTGGAGGATCTAGGATACCATAGAGGGGGGGGAGCAACATCCTGGGGGAAATTGGCACAGCGCAATAGTATGTGCACAGGCGACCTGAAAGTTGGGCGGCTCAGGATGTTGACCTTCCCTTCAGAAAAGCGTGAAACGTGATTCTGCGTCTGAGCCCCCTTCTCATCCGCTACCGGTACTTGTTCCTGAAGTCATTATTTCCTCATGGTTCATGCTGTTTGCTGTTTCATTTTGCTTGCGGCAGCCACCTATACACGAGAGCGGTGTAAGTAAAACAATTATTTACATCTTGTTCCTTGAAGACTGAACTAAGTGTTTGAAGTCTGCCCATTAAACAGCTACACTTCGACAAGTCTCTCAAATATTGATTAGGCCTACTGTGTACACTGTGCAAGAGTCAAAACTAAGTAATTGCTGTATTCAATGCAAAATCGAGAATTTAGGTGGCTAATGCCAACCTGCACCTCCCCATGAAATACACTATGAAAACTGACCAATGTCCAATGCTGCTGTTTTTCAATTTTCAAATCTATATAGTCATTACCAATTATCAGGGATGAAATCATACTTCAATGTTGTTTGCTGTGATCTCACAGCAGGCAATAAGGTTAGGTGTCTAATATCATGGCCTTGGATATTTGGGAGCAGGTGATTCACATTCTTAGCCTGTATATATGCTTCAGCCATTGTGTTAATGGTCAACTGATGCCCATTACATTTGTATTTTTTAATGAAATATGACTAAATTTGATGTGAATAATTTTGGGTGTTGGTATAGGATCTACATTACCAAGTAATAGCCTTGATTTGAGAAAGCAACGAAAACTTGCAAATTCAAAGGCAATTTTCTGATGGGCCGGGTTAATTAATATTAGTAGTTTAATCCGTTATGATGAGAATTACTATCATCCCCCTTGAAAGTGTATGCAATGAAGAACTGTGAAAATTTTGGCCGATCACCTGTCATGAATGTGTCATAAAAATCAGTCATGTTCTTTGCACTGATAATGCAATTTTTGAAGTTTGAGCAGTGTTTTTGAAATGACCATGTGCTTGGAATTTCTTAGCGTTATGGAAGAGCATCTAAACATGCAATGACAAACAGATTATGCATGCAAGAATTAATGCTGTGAAATGTCCTTTGTACTTTGGTGAGTTAACAGGTAAATGCAGTCTCTATTAAAAACAGTTGCATTAACACAACCTTTAATTTCAGGTTATCTGGTCAGTGTGCTCATGTGTTGGCTGTAGTGATGTCTATTAGGGACTGGAAGCTGGAGGGACTTCGTGAGGTGCCAAGTCAGCAAGCCTGCACAAGCCTGCCCCAGCAGTGGGACAAGCCACGTGGCCACAAGGTGCAGGGTGAGCCAGTATCCTAAATGATAATTTCAAAGCCAGGAAACAAAGATCGCAAACGAAGACCAGTGGTGGCTGTGTTTACTGACAGTAGGTACATGTATATATTAGAATGCAACATAATTATACTACACTTTCATTACAGAAGTGATTAGGTCCTTCACAAAACCCTGAATTAAATTCTGGCTTATACTTTCAACTACACTGGCTTGCTGTTACTTAGCGACCTCAATTTTGACAAATCTTACTTTTTGCTTCACTATCATTGTGAATGCAGTACACTACAATAGTCAACTGATCATTAATATTTTATTTGATTGACAGAAGATAATTTTTAACCTCAACAAATTACCGAGCTGAATTGAACTGACATTGTAATGGACTTAAATGTCCATACTGGCGTTGCGAGGACGAAAGATATTCGCCCCCACTAAATGCCTACTTGGGAGCCCTCTCCAGTCAACATTCCTCTCCGTATCCTTCAAAACCAAGTTGTTGCCCCTGTGGTGCTTGGGGTATTCCCCTTATGAAAAAGAAAATGAGAATCTCACTGGACTCCAGTTAGATTTCAGTTTGGATTCTCACTAAATCACAATGTCAGTGAGAACCCAGTGGGAATTGAACAACAGGAACAGTCAGTGAGAAAATAGTGAGAAAACAATAATGTAACAGTGAGAATCCAGTGAGAATTTTGGTATTAGGAAAATTCAGAGTGATAAACCAGTGTGACGTTTGGTCTTAGGAAAATTTTGAGTGAGAATCAGTGAGAATTTCAGACTTAGAAAATTTCTGAGTGAGAATTGAGTGAGAATTTGGACTTGCCAAAATTGGAGTGAGAATCCAGCGAGAATTTAAGATAAACAAACACCCTGATTGCGGGCTGTTCCTTTGGAAATTTCAGTTGATTTCTGAATTCAAACTAAAATTGCGCCAGAATGAGCAGTTTGTCTGCAAGTGAGATTTTCACTCAGTGAGAATTTCAGTAAAACAAATTCTCACTAATTTGCATAGCATTCTCACTCCGTGAGAATTTCAGTCAGACAAATTCTCACTGAGTGAGAATGCTATGCAAATTAGTTAGATTCTCACTGAATTCTAACTGGAATATCACTGTATTCTCACTAGTGAGAATTTTTCTCGTTAATTTGAATGGAATCTTAATTAGTTAGATTCTCACTGGAAACTAACAGGATTCCAGTGAGATTCTCACTGGCTGTCAGGATGAGAGCCAGCCCCTTCCACTAGCAGTGACCCATGACCCCTCCTGACCTTGTCTTTCTACGCCATCGCCTGTACAGCACAAAATTACATCATTTTATAGGCTCTTATATGAATAGTTTAATGCGTATTCAAGTGTGCGATGGCTAGCCAAAACTAGGCAGGTTCAAAGTAAGATGAAAAAATCCCTTTGAGAAATTAAGCCACAAATGGTGTACCATGGTAATGAGACAATTATCACGACTCAATGATTTGAAACTAAATGGAAACAACCACCATTGCCACATGAATGTAATGACTTTCCCGAAGACAGTTGAAACATTACCAAAGCACTCGTAGATCTAAACATGCTTATGGCTTGAAGAAGCTTCGGCAATTGCAAGAGATTTTAATATGCTCCTATCTTTTCCAGAAAGGTGAAAGCCATTGAAAGTCGAGACCTGGATGTGTTAAAGAGAGTCAAGGACACACCGATCTCATACCGGGCTACTCTACCACACAAGCTGATTGACACACCATCCGGTACTTATAGCCTGGGAAGTTCCTTAGCACATCAGGTACATCCGTCTATAATTGGCAACATTAATCGATCTAAAAGGTGCACAACTAGCTTAGCGACATTATTTAATCAAGACCAATTGAATATTGTTCAAGCTTTTTAGTCATTTACAGAAAGCTTTGACAATCTTGAAATTCAAGCTTGAAGAAAATATCCACTAATGTGAGGCACATTTGAGCATAATCATGTTCAGTCAACTTTAGCTAAATATAATGCATTTTATTCCTGTATGAAATATGGCATGAATCGTGTTAAAAACAGCATACGAACCCAATCTGATTCACAAAAGCAAATAAACTTAACGCTAATCTATGGTCAACAATTTTGAATTTTTTTTCGCTCTTGAAATAGCTCTTTCAACATGGACCCTGTGAGCAGCTATCTATTTGGTTAAGGCAACATCACTAGGTGACATCTGACCACAACCTGGTGCAAAAGGGGATGTATAATTTCAGTCCAATATTTTCAATTTCTTTTCTAATTAAAAAGTCTTTGTCTGCCATGATGCCATCACCTTGCATTAAATTACCGCAGTCAATGCTGAAGCATTGTCAGTAAGCCACTTGATCTTGTGATATCATTATCTGACATTGACCACGAAAATAGCATGGATATAAAAGTAAATGATCCCCTGGGGTCCACTCCTAAAAGTCCTTTTAGAGTGGTACACGACTTGTAATCTGAATAACACTGACTTTGGCTTCTCAGAGAACTCGGCTTTTCCACTTCGATTTCTGTGCCATCTATGATGAGGAAAGTGTCTGGAAAATCTTTCTTGTACTTTGGCAGCATATGTTTGTAGAGAATGTCGTGGTTTGGCCAAATTGTTACTGACCCAAATTTGTAGAACATGAAGTTGATCCACTCTCTGAAAAGCGCTGTGCAGCATCCTGAGGAGACATCCCATAAAGAGTTGCCAAGTGTTTGAAATCGAAATTCAATCGCAGTTTCGTTAACGTAAGCAGGAGTTGGTCTTGCAGTGACATGTTCTTAGGACTCACTTACGCAAAAGAAAGTGAGAATCTCATTGGATTCCAGTTAGATTCCAGTTAGATTCTCACCAAATCACCAATTATAGTAAGAAATGCCAGTGACAACCCAGTGGGAATTGAACAACAGGAGCAGTCAGTGAGAAAATAGTGAGAAAATGTTATGTATTATAACAGTGAGAATCCAGTGAGAATTGTGAGTGGGAATCAATGAGAATTTCAGACTTAGAAAAAATCTGAGTGAGAACTGAGTGAGAATTTGGACTTGCCAAAATTGGAGTTACAATTCAGTGAACATTTAAGATAAACAAACACCCTGATTGGCTGTAACTGTGGAAATTTCAGTTGAACCAGATTTCTGAATTCAAACTAAAATGGCACCAGGAATGAGCAGTTGGAGAAATAGCTTGAAGATTGTTGATGCTTTTCTCACAAATATTGTGACATTACTGAACAGTTTGTCTGCAAGTCAACCAGAGGGGACCCTGGACTGATTTTGTGTGTTAATAAGCTTAAGGTTAGTACATTTCATACATCTAGTAGAGTGCATGAAGCACAAGTATTAGACTGATGTCTTCATTCTGCGTTGACAGCTGAGTTTTCAGTATTTTGGCGATTCACCAAAGGCATTTTTAGTTTTTAGTTTATGTCTGCTTAATATTTCACAATTTGCTATTAAATTTTATCCTTAGTCAAATTTCAAGATAAACTCACAAAAATAAGCAGTGTTTTGGTTACCAAAAAAGCTTTGATCTCTCATCTATTCAGTCAGTGGCTGTATAAAAGGAACACTCGCAAAATTTTCTAAGTTCAAAATTCTCACCCAGTGAGATTTTCACTCAGTGAGAATTTCAGTAACACATATTTTCACTAATTTGCATAGCATTCCTACTGACTGAGAATTTCAGTAAAAAACAAAATTCTCACTGAGTGGGAATGCTCTGCAACTTAGTTAAATTCTCACTGAATTCTAAGTGGAATATCACTGTATTCTCACTAGAGTGAGAATTTTTTCTCACTAATTTAAATGGCATCTTAATTAGTTAGATTTTCAGTGGAATCTAACTGGAATCCAGTGAGATTCTCACTGACTTTTGTGATTAGAATTTCCTGAAGCTTTTTCATAAGGGAGCTGCTGATTGTTTTGGAGAAGTTCATGGGAGACTCATGCTTATCTGGGATTAAGAAATCAAATATATACTTTGAAATTCTTCGAAGGTGAATCCTGTGTGATATCCAAAATTATTTTTCACGGGGCTGTTTTTGAGTGAAGCAACAGAAAATCTCATGGTGGCTGCATTCTTTGTTTCAGCAATTATTTTCCTCGATGAACTTCATCAGTTAAAGTTTTCAACTTTGCTTCAAGGAGTTTGTTTTCAGCAACAGCCAAATAATTCAAACCTGGTGGGCCTGAAATAAAAATCACTGTGAGATATAATTTATAGTCAAAACTGTCAACTTCACTGAAGATTTGTCTCCCTCATACTGAAAATGCCTCGAACATCAAAGGTGAAAAGTACTTATTAAACCTGAAAGACAGAAATTTTATGCTGAGTTACATTATTGTTCGAAGGAATTTTAAGGTTTTTCATGGATTTTCATCTTAATTCTGTCTTGTTACAGGCTCCACTGATTCAACTGCCCGGAAAACCTTCTGGAAAATCAAAGCCTAGTGGTGATCTGAACTTCCCACATCCCAGTCCGATTGCTAATGCCGTTACTTGCCATGCGGAGGAATACGAGTTTATGAAGATGACATTTGAGGAAGCCAGAAAGCTAGAGAATGACACTCGTGCACAAGCTAACTGCCTTTCATGATTTGAGGCGAGAAAACTGAGAATTACAGCGTCTAACTTTGGGCGGTTTATACTTAGTAAGGCTCCAATTACAGATAAATCCCAAACCATTTCAGGCAACTGCCTCCACTTACGGAACGTGCAATGAAAAAGTTGCCAAGAACATGTATCGGAAGCAAACGGGGAACCACGTTCATGACTGTGGATTTATAGTTAATCCTGAATTTCCATTCATTGGAGCTTCGCGTGATGGAAAAGTATGCGACAATGGAGAAGTGGGATTTTTAGAAGTGAAATGCCCATACAGCATACGAGATATGAATCTTCAAGAAGCACTTACAACTTACAAAAAAAGAATCTCTGTTTTTGTCCAAATTTGGAGATGAAATTTTGTTGCGAAAAGACCATAGTCATTGGTTCCAAGTTCAAGGGCAGCTGTTATTGTCTGTTGCTTCTTTCTGTGATTTTGTGACGTACACAAGAAGAGACTTGCATATACAACGAATTCATCCCGACCTCAGTGTCATGAAACAAATTCTTGAGAAGATGAAATAAGTGTTTATTGACCATGTCGCCAAACTGCACCCACCTTCTACTGGTTCCACAGTTTGAATTTCTGGATCAGCATGTGTCGGTCCGTTACATGAGCATTCAGCTGAGTTTTTATTGAGATGTGAAATCTGGTCAGCTGCCATGGTGAAACTGAAACGTGTGAGAACAACTGTAAATTGAATTAAAGTTATTCTTATTGTAATTTTTAGATTCGTGAAATTTGCCACAATCGTATTGTTTTCCCTTAGACCTAGCACTCAGACTCCGAACACGTCACTTGTTTAAAATGTATTATCTGGTGAACTGAAAATCGTCTAACTTGGCAATATATTTCTTCTCAAAGGCTTGTCACTTTTGCTGCTCATTCGAGAAAGGGGCACGCATTTTTTCAACTTTTGCTTTAGTGCTGTGATTTTCATTCATATTGAAAATGCCAATTATGAAGTGTTGTAAATGAGACATTTTAACTTAAAAAACTTCTTGATTGTTGCTTTGGCTAGAAGCTTAGCATTATTGTCACACACAATTTATGTTATATTATTTGTAAAATTCAACTTAAAGCCAGTGACTAGCATGCCACCTGATTTGGGATGCATCTGAATATAGTCACAGTGAAATGTCTTGCAACTGTAATATTGAACAAAGGTCTTGTCGCTGTCACTGTATGAACCTTGTTCTGAGACTATAATAACATGTGTTTACCTTGTTTCTGTGAAAAGTGTCTTTCCTCTCTTCTTGATTGGCTCAGTTGCAGCCCGAGGTTTGGGGGGAGGACGCACTGGTGTGCCTCTGTCACATTGGCACGATGGCAGAGGGTTTGGGTTTTCATTTGTAGGCTTTCCGTCTGTGAAGTGCTAAATAAATTTGAAGGGAGAATTTTTACCTGAGGAAAATAATAACTTTTATTTTGATTTCAGTTAAAGCTATGATTTTCTGGGCGTTAGTTGAGTCAATTCATGGTTATCTGGCTTTTCACCATATTTGTTTCAGTGATTAAACAGTACAGAAAACTTTGATACCGTTGTTAAAGGTGCGACTCGTCCACTTTAAGCAACCAAATTACTAAGTTTAGCTTTAGAAATTGACCACTTACCAAAGTAACATTGACCTGAATTTGATTCATACTCAAATTTAAAGAGACATGATAAGCAACTTATAAAGTATTGTCATGCACAATTATAGTTTTCTCCTATTCTCAGTGGCCACTTTTAATCCAAAACAAAGAACAAAATTAAATCAATTTTGTTGCGGAGAGAGGTCTATCACTAAGTTGTGACATGGTTACAAAAGATTACACACTGGCACCCAGAAGCAAAAAATGGCTATTTACAAAATATATTTTTGAAGCTTCATAGATTAAAATATCATGTTTGAACAACTACAAAAGGACACCTCTCCAACCCCATAGACGAAGTGTGAACTAGAGGTTCTCAAAAAAAGAAATTTAGGTTTTTGTGACAGCTCGAACAAGGCTTTAGTTCAGTAAAAAGGCAGTAACCCTGCCGACTATGTCGATCGAACGAAAAATGACAATTTTGGATAGAAGTTCAGTGAGGCACCACCCTATTGGTATATGAATAAAAATAAAAATGGTTTGTCACTTTGCTACAAAACAAAACGATGTTCATTATAATAATGCCCATAAACTACCGCTGAGGCTAGTGCCATTGTCAGTGCTGGGGTGAAACTAGCATTGGTACAAAGCTGTATACTATCTAAGTATGTATTTTGACGACAGTCTTCATACAGCTAGCTGGATGACTAGGGTCAAACAGGTGCTAAGACAAATGAAGCCAGACGAGTGAAACTGCGTAGTTGAAATCAGATACGCCTACACTACAGCCACCAAACTTGGAACAAATATATTTATGTTTAGCCTTGGGATAATCACGCAACATTGCCAACTTGAGCTGTACGTGTGACCGTCCACAGAGTTTTATCCATAGCTTACACTGCTCGAGGTGAGTTTTCGGTTTGGGAAATGGCCAAACTGGGACAGGATTTTTCTGTCCAGCCGCATACCGGCTGTCAGACTTGCAGACGCCATAGCAGCACCGTTTTACACTCATGAAGCCAAAATTTCTTGATGTATAAACTAAAATAAACTATACACGCCAACGTACTCTTTGTCGGGTAAAATGGCGGCTTAGAAAAGCAGACGAAGGTGTGTCAAGAATGCTGTGTTCTGATTGGTCAGTTAAGCCGTCAGTCGTAATCCTGGCGATAGGTAAATTTCGAGCACCTCCCACTCAAACCTTCCTGATGTCTTAAACGATTGCAATCAAGCATCCGTATACCTTTTGGAGGACATCCAAGTGCCAATAACCTTGGACTCTCGTCCATCAAAAGCGCTTAGTCTTATTGTTGTGAAACGAAGCGACCCTCCTTATTTGTACGGAATACGCAAGATTTGTTCGCCAAGCTGGCCCATAGCGCCCCGCGTTATTATTCCATCCTAGACGTAACACGCGCATTTAAAGGGGAAGGCAACCTTTTTTCGTGTTATTTGTAGTAAAAATACGGTTCGTTGATTAAACCAAGCATATGCTTCAGTTAATTACGGCTCTTCGTAATTTTGTTAATTAGTCGTGCACTACTCCGCAAGTGACGTTTAGGGGGTTAAGAATTTACCGCCATTTAGTTTCTAGTACGTTCGAGTTACTGGGAGGATCTGTTCTACTGTTTTTTGTGTTGGTCTCCTAAAATTGTCGTCACCACTTCCCATCGATAAATATTCTACGAACGGGCCAAGTACGGCAGAGCCTGTCATCTTTCGGAAAGCGGTGTAATGGCATACCCAAAGTGTGCGAGCGATGATGAGTACACCCCAGTACGCACCAACCGTGTGGCGTGTTGACTGGTTCGTTAACAAACGAAAACGACTACCGAACTTATCACAACCAAGGTAAAGCCATGACTGACTCGACAGGACACACAGTCAGAATTTATGAAAACGAAATGGAAGGAAATTCTTAACCCCCTAAAAGTCACTTCCGGAGTATGGCACGACTAATTAATAAAATTATCGGAAGCCTTTGCCAACCGAAACAAATCATTACAGCGTTCTGTCGTTCAGTAACTTTTCCAGACGTGAAGGGGTGCTGAACGTGCGATAACATCCGGCTCTTTTGTTAACTGCCCAGCGCAGTCTTTTGTCCCGTAAGATAACAATCAGGCCAATTATCTCCCAGGCTTCAAAGGAAACGTATGGTGGTTGCACGCTATTACCGAACGCGTATGAACACAGTCAAACCCAGTGCGCTGGTAATCCGGACAGAATAGATTGTCTTAACTTCTGTTGTACTTGGGCGATTTTGGTGATTCAAAAACGGAACGTGATCAGCATTTGACGAAGAATTCAGAAATGCTATTGGTTTAAGCTCAAATAAGGTATAACTTAACATTCATTTTTATCAGCCCAGCCCAGTAAGGCTAGATACGCTCTGATCGGAGATTAGAGCAATTATCGAACAAAAGAGCGCAGGCCCTCCAACCATAAATGCCAGAATGGAGTTAATCACTCGTGTACGATACTGGCTACGGGCGTAAACTTCCCAACTTGTTGTTTACGAGCCTGTTTTTTATTTAAATAAAAATATATTTAATAACATCAGATGAATGACAAATCAACTGTTAGTCCCGGTAGTCTCTACCTCACCAGGAACAGGCTATGCTTGATGGTAATATTCTTGATAAACAAATTAAACCTGATGTGACTAATTGCACATGACAGCAAAATGCTATAAGCCACCACTGTCGAATATATCTTCAACTCGTCAACAATACAAGCAGGTGACTTGAAGAAAGCATTTTTATCAACAATTTACAAGAAGAAACGTAACCCTGCATTCAACATAGTACCTAATCCGTAACACTACGATCGCCGTAGTTTGGTCATGTCTACTTTTCATGTTTCGAACCTAGTTTTCCGAAAAAAATTATACCCTTTCGTCAGACAACTTTTTGATGCATTGACTTTTTCTCTAATGTATTTTTCTACGTCTCTGAGGTTAATTATCGACACATTTTTAAGATTTAATATCCAGGTTGGACTCGAAAGACCGGCCATTTAACTCACGCAATTCAACTTCAGCTTTGTTTATCGCAGTGAGCCTCGCTTTGGATTTTAATGTCCGCCGCGTGAATAAGGTCTATAGGGCGACTTCGTCATACGACATACCAAATGCTCCTGTCCGGGTTGAAACTTGATATCCTTCACTCCCGCACGGTTTGCAAAGATCAACATTAAAATCCATGGATCTTGCCCCTACCAACTCGTTCTATTAGTCATTTCGGCAACTCTGTTTTGTTGTGGTGAATAAAACGCCTAACTCCTTTATTCTCGATAGAATTCTCAAACTACCGCGGTGCATACTCGAAACCACCATCGGTTCCCAAACTCTTCATTTCAAGTCTTGTTTTGACTGTTACAAGTTCATTAAATTCTCGAAACTTTTCAAACACTTAGCCATTAATTCAAAAATGGTATCGTTTTTGCGACTGCATCGGGGCGCCATCTAGGTGGTAAGTGACCCATAACTAGTGCTTCCATTGGGTCGTCGGCCTAAAAATGATCATTCGCCGTCGATGGATTGCCTTGCACTAACCCGAAGAACGATTTTACTGTCAACCCCACGGAATTACTTTGTGCTGATAGACTACCTGAAACTTGGAGACCGACGAGCATCATGATCATGCGTTGATGTCGCAAATACATGTACTGGGCAGTAGTCACATCAGTTTTAATTAAAGTCAGCGTTTGAGCACTGGTGAAAATTCCTATTTCTCACACACACTTTGCAAGGACTTCCGCGGTTGTTTAGATAAGCATACGACAACCATTTGAACAAAACGGCTCTTAGTATAAAAGTGAGTAGTATCAATCAGTTGATAAAAATATGCAGAAATGGTTATCCATGAATGTTTTGAAATACTTGTACACCAGAGATGATCGGCTCTTATATGTAGTATATCAACTTTCTGAGGCTTTCTGCGGGTTGTAAAAATAATGATCAAACGGAGGGTATTTGCACTAATTACATTCTTCGGGTGGTTTAAAGACTAACAAAACGCAAACTTACGAATATTGTATTTTACATTTCGCATAATTTGTAGCTTTATCGCATACGCGTTGGATCAGTCTAGTGCAATACGGCCACGTGGTATTGTTTTCCGTGTTCCCCTCCCGCCATACTTCAATGGTGCCCTCTAACATGGAAAGTTTAAAAAGTAGGTCAATGTGGAGTCGATGTCGTTAGCCGGTTCGATCATCAAACTTTCCAAAAATAGGTTAAACTAATACAATTCCAGCGGTATAACATTCAACATGTAATTAGGTCCCAAACGTGACATCTGGAACAAAGCTGTTAATTATTTCATACTTCTGTCTCAGTTTTCAATTGCTAAATATTAAATGCTCTACAACTCAGGCAACGATTCCTCGGTAACTGCAATATCAAATAGTGTTGTTAATTAACTTTTTTCAGGAAACGTTAAAAAGTTGAATGCTCGTTAAAAGAACTCAAGCATTACTTATTTCAACGTCTTTTCCCCTTACATCTTATAAAAAAAAGTTTGACAAAGTCCACTCAATGACAAGAAATGAATCTTTAAGAACTAAAACGAAAGACCTCAATACTAATAATAGAATACCTTTCATAACCATGTTCAATCCATTTTTAAACGGAATTAGCCTTCAGAAAAACTCTTTTCTCATCCACCTATAATTTCTTGGAGAAAATGTAAAAGTCTGAAAACAATATTTAGTTAGAGCAAATATGGACCATAAAAATCAAACTGACAAACCTATTGGCAACACACAATGTAACAAATCGAGATGCAAAATGTGGAACTTTATCAACGACAATACTTCCTTTGGTCTTCTCAAACCAATGAAAACTTCGAAATAAAACATTATTCTGACTGCACCACCAACAACATCATTCGCCTAATAACATCCAATACGTATGACAAATTTAACGTAATCTACAAATTCGGTTTCGCAATCATAGATTGAGCATAATACATAAAAAACATTTCTGATACTATAGGTAAGCATTTAAATTCCAAAAGCCATAATCTACAAGATCTTTCCTTATAAATAATAGAAAAACTCCAATACTTCAGTACCCTTCAAAGACTCAAAAGAGCACAGTTTTGGATAGATAAGCTCAACACAATTGAATACAATGGATTAAACACAAAGACTTCTTAAATTATATCTTTTATATTTCTCTGCAACATTCTATCAAGTTCATTATTGGGGACAACTAAAACAACAAGCATAATAAATATTTTAAGTTGTATTGGGAATTTCAGGGTCACAGCTCTACAAATAAATATTTCACAGAAGGAACCAGTAACTATGTCGAATCCATCTGAAAACGGGAGGATAGCGTCATCTCACTAATAGGTGCCTACATACCAAATTTCATGATAATCCAATAAGGACTTGTGAAGATACAAAGGTAAGCGTAAAAAAATTAAAATTGCCACTAGGGGGCACACCAGTAGTCGGATCCGTCCAAAAGTCGTCATCTTCCGTTGTTAACATCATATAAATATACTTACACAATTTCGTAAAGATCCTGCGAACGGTTTAGGCAACGCCAGAAATTTGTAACATGCACTACTGCGCATGCGCTAAATCTTGCCAGCAGCCCTCCATAAGAAATACACAAGAGCAGGCAAAAATCAGGAATTTATAAGCAAGGGGAGGTAACTACACAATTTGCCGATAGCCTGTCACATAGAGTGTATGTTAAGACATGTTACCGCCAAATATCAGCGCCAATGGTGAAAATTTTTTCACGTCTCTTGAAGTTTGAAGGTTACCCCGTTCAGGCCTATGTTAACGATCGTCCGGAAGCCACTATTTGAGCGCATAGCTCATTTTGAAGTCAAGTTTGTGGCTGAATTCATTTTGTCATCGGATTTGCCGATAGCCTAGGTGACTACCAGGAGTACTCAGAGGTTGCTGATCCAAATTTCATGTTGTTTCTCGAAAATTTTTCCACGTCTCTTGTGTTCAGAAAATGGATCGGCGTACAGTGCTGTCAGTGAGATGAAATGTTGGCGATCGCCTGGGCCCGGTCTCCAATCTCCGTACTCAGACTCGAATCATGCTCAAACTCACACTTCATACTCAACTCGAGTANCAGTGAGCACGATTTTGAGTATGAAATCTCGAGTATGAGTATGAGTCTGAGTACGGAGATTGGAGACCGGGCCCTGGTCTAAGTCAGTTTTCATATCACCAACGGAGCCTATATTCTTTAGATCTGTACTAACATATTAAACCTGGGCCCGGTCTCCAATCTCCGTACTCAGACTCGAATCATGCTCAAACTCACACTTCACACTCAACTCGAGTACAGACTCAGCTTTGGTGTATTCAATGTCATACTCGAAAAATCTGTACTCGAAATTTCGAGCACGTACTCAGTTTTCGAGTGTACTCGAAATGAAGTGTATCTCATCTATATTTCGAGTACGATTTTGAGTAAAAAATCGGAGTCTATGCTCAAATTTCAAGTTTGCTATGGCAGTGTGCTTGAAATCGTACTCGAAAATAAATACGAGGCAGAGAACAAAATATCGAAAGGGAACCAAGAAACACAGCAAATCTAAAAAAATTAGTCCTCTTACCGTATCTCAGCACGTCAATTTCAGTTCAGAGATAATAATTTTCATCTTAAATCTTCTTATTCTTCTCTCAAATTTCAAGTTTGGTATGGCAGTGTGCTTGAAATCGTACTCGAAAATAAATACGAGTCAGAGAACAAAATATCGAAGGGAACCAAGAAACACAGCAAATCTAAAAAAATAAGTCCTCTTACTGTATCTCAGCACTTCAATTTCAGTTCAGAGATAATAGTTTTCATCTAAAATCTTCTTATTCTTCACCTTATTAACCCGCCGTATCACTGTATTTTATGGCCGCCCGTACCTCTACAATTCCTGGCAACAGGCGCATTGTAATCCCTTGTCGGCGAGTCATAACAAGCGTCGAAAGCAGTTGTGGGAAAAGTCGTTTGAGAAGTTTGTGCTGCCCTTATTTCGGTATGTGTGCCTACGTTTTGTAGGGTTTCCAAAAGACGAGGAGGGGATGGAAGTTAAAAACAGTTCGCTTCCCTGTCAGGTACATTTCTCATCATAACTTAGTCATCTATAATTCCTTAATCCCCAAATGGAATTCCAGATTTTGTTTGCCGATTTCTAAGTAGACGTCTCATCCCGTTCACTGCCACTGGTGAACTCTGAATGCCTGCACAAGTATTGTTTTTTAACTCATGTGCCAAATGTTAACTCACTTGATACATTCCGGTAAAATACAAAGATACAGTACCAACGTTTGACATCAGCGTAGGCCTACACAGCAATGGGTTTTATGTCAAGACTAAATTAGCAACAGAGATGTGATGTGATAAGCTGTTACATATTTCTTAAGACATTTTCGGGACTGGGTGAGTAACTCAAGAAGTAAAGCTTAATAATTGCCAAATGTATCAAAGAAATGACATAAGAATATTTATTGAAACTAAAAAATGAATAACAGTTACAGAACACTCAGAATTCCACGTTATAGACATACTATGGTAGTTGTAGCGACAGCAGACGATAATGTAGGCCTAGTTCTTGGGGTGGTCTATTCCAATAGGGAGCGATGAATCAGTTAATGTAGGCCTAGTTCTTAGGGTGGTCTATTCCAATACGGAGCGATGAATCAGCGCGGCTTTGCGTGATTTTGCACTTCACATCAAAAAGAGTTCCATAGCAACTCGAGTATGAGTGTCAGATTTGAGTACGTTTGGAGTCTACTTGAAATAAGACATTAGATACGCTTTTTTGAGTACGACTCCAGTGAGCACGATTTTGAGTATGAAATCTCGAGTATGAGTATGAGTCTGAGTACGCTGATTCATCGCTCTCTATTGGAATAGACCACCCCAAGAACTAGGCCTACATTATCGTCTGCTGTCGCTACAACTTCAAGAGTATGTCTATAACGTGGAATTCTGAGTGTTCTGTAACTGTTATTCATTTTTTAGTTTCAATAAATATTCTTATGCCAATTCTTTGATACATTTGGCAATTATCAAGCTTTACATCTCGACTTCCTCACCCAGTCCCGAAAATGTCTGAAATTTGTAACAGCTTATCACATCACATCACATTTCTGTTGCTAATTTAGTCTTGACATAAAACCCATTGCTGTGTAGGCCNGCTAATTTAGTCTTCACACAAAACCCATTGCTGTGTAGGCCTACGCTGATGTCAAACTTTGATACTATATCTTCGTAACCGGGATGTAACAAGTGAGTTGACATTTGGCACGTGAGTTAAAAAAATACTTGTGCAGACATTCAGAGTTCACCAGTGGCAGTGAACGGGACGAGACGTCTACTTAGAAATCGGCAAAGTCTGGAATTCCATTTGGGGATTGAGGAATTATAGATGACTAAGTTATGATGAGAAATGTACCCGACAGGAAAGCGAACTTTTTTAACTTCCCTCCCCTCCTCGTCTTTTGGAAACCCTACAAAAAGTAGGCACACATACCGAAATAAGGGGAGCACAAACTTCTCACACGACTTTTCCCACCACTGCTTTCGACGCTTGTTACGACTCGCCGACAAGGGATTACAATGCGCCTGTTGCCAGGAATTGTAGAAGTAGAGTGGCTGCCGTAACATACAGTGATACGGCGGGTTTATAAGGTGAAGAATAAGAAGATTTAAGATGAAAACTATTATCTCTGAACTGAAATTGAAGTGCTGAGATACGGTAATTGCCGTTGCCGTTGCCGTTGCCGTTGCCGTTGCCAATGGGCCACGCCTAAAATAAGGCATAGTGAGAGATTTAACAAAAGTTAACTAATATTAAATCTATTTCAAAATAAAAGCAGTATTACTGCACGACTGCTCGTTGTATGGACCCAATGACTTACTCGACAATGTACGTATTTTAGAAGTAATTGTGATATCGGATTCATTCATACCATAGGCACACTTCAAAATAGAATAGTACTTTGCAGTGTCTGTTGCCCGATATCCTGCTATGTATATTAAGCAATGACATCTCTGTTCCGTTAATGTTTTAGATAACTGTGTACAGAAACGTGTTATTGATGTCGTCCAGTGGAATATCTTTCATGTGACATTTATTTTGTAGCCAACGCACAGTTCGAAGGTTTTGACGGCAATCACCTCGTGTTGAACCCACAACGTTCAGTCCACCACATGCATGCTTTGTTCCTACATGAACCCATACTCGATAGAAACATGTGGGTATGATGGGATACGTTAATTTTTATTGCAGATATATTTTGAGTACATGTAAACAACATCAAAATTTGACCGTGTAAAACTCACGCTTAAAATTAACATTGTGATAGATTGAACAAAAGTTAACCAATATTAACACTATTTTAAAATAAAAACCCTATTACAAACTGCACGATCACGTGTGCGGAATGTAGAAGGAAACTTGAGATCGGATTTATTCATACCACAGGCAATGACATTGGAAATTTCATTCAGGTAACATCAAAACAGGTAAATCCGTTGTCCTAGGGTCGATTTACAATAATGAACCTCACAATAGTACACAGAGTACCTTCAAATTCATAAAAAGTTATAAAACACTTGAACACATAAAGATATGAGATATTGAACATGTCAAAATTCCACCAGTCGGCGCGTGCTATGCATTGGAACACAGAAAGAGATAAGCAACTGCTTCTTGACAGGGAGACTACACATATGGTATTTTCTAATTACTCAGAAGGCTTGAAAATTTAATTTTCTCCGTTACCGCGAGATGTCACAGTCATCCACAATATGGTATCACCAAATGTTCCATCTAATGCACAGCCTTTAAAGGTTCACCATAGTGAGAGAAGTACCTAACAATTAACTTTTAAAACACGTGCATAACTGTACCCCTTGATAATGATATTCAAGTTCATGTGGTAAACCATAGTGTCCACATACTGCAAGAAGTTTTAAAAGACCGTCAACTGAGAGGAAGAACAGAACAAGATCATGGTCATACAAATTATGATTGATATATGCAGGAGATAGTACACAGACGACTAAATAGTCATTCAAAAGTGATCTACTTCATGGAAGAGCCAAAGCCTCTCGAAAGGATCCAAAAAGTTTGGCAATGGTCCGTGAGCTGTTGCTTTTATTTACATTCTTAATTTCCTGGTACTAAAAGTGTGCTGCTCCCCTGTCAATGACTTTGCATCACTAATTTCTGGTCTCATAGATTGTCGAACTAACTAGCATTCCTTTCAGTCGGATTTGTGAACCTTTGGCTTGACAGGACATTTTCAAAAAATTCTAATTTGGCGTGTAAATAGATAAAAACGTGTATTAATAAAATTTACAAACAGTCGACAAATCAATTGTTTTCAATACTGCTTCTGCTTGTGAAATCTGCAAAAGAATTCAATTAACACAATTCAGCATGCATTTTGGGGTCTTGAACGTAATTTGGGTTCAGTCATGCCGTTGTTTTAGTATGTTAGGGCTTGTATTAATGTGTTAGTGCAATTGTCAGTCGGGATTAGAAAGAGCGCTAGCGTCTGCACAATTGTACCATCAAGACCTGTAACAAATGTCTAGTGTAATAGATTTGATGGATGTATAGAGATCTATTCATTTGAAGTACATGTGCGTCATCACATCCAAACACTAATACTTGAGTACAACCCAGAGTACAACAAAACTACAGTCAACCTTTAAGAACTATTACAATAATCTGGAAACCACACAATTGTCACCGGTGGAGAGCTGTAAATGCAAGACCCAAATGTTATCAATAACAAGATTCAATCAGCACTATCGTCCTTCATGTAGCTGGAAAGAGAGCATCTCACAGCGTGTGCACTCACGGAAGTGCAACTTACGTGTCTTTTTTACCTTTCCGTCTCCGGTTTTATTTTGTGTCAGTTATCGGCGACATCTTAGGATCTCTTCCAGTCTTAGCGAGGTCAGGGTGCTGCTTGTTCAGGTCCTGTATGATCCTAAAACAGTCTCTATATTTCTCTCTCAGTTTGAATATTTAAATTCATCTCAGAAATAGCTGTTTACATTTATGTAAAGCATTGAAATACGAATATTTAAACGCAGTTCACAAAACGAAAATGAAGTGATCATATTTTAGAACATGAAGAGTATTTCCTAGATCACTTCTGGAAAATTTAGCAATTAAGTAAATTCGACCTTGTTATTTTGACCGCTGTTTTACTATCAATGAGCTCTGTCTTTTGCTAAATACTATGATTTTTGAGAGAATGTGAGCCGAAACCAGGTGAGAAAGAGTGTTACTGAAAAAAAGAGATGCCTGAATGACTGGCTAGTAGATGTTTCACTTTACTTTTCTACGTTAAACAAACTCGCATACAGTCGAAACAAGTAACTTCCAGGAGATTTATAGCTTAGCAGCACCATGCCTTTTGTCTCTGGTGTCATTAGTGTAAGTGCAGCAAATTTCGTACCATGTCACTGTTCGCAGGGTCAGATACTGCATGCTAATGGTATACTAGTCAGCCAAAGTCCAGTGGATCGACGAAAGGCCAAGTCGCTAAAAATCTACAGTGAGTTTAAAAGGAAATCAACAAGTAGTAAAACCTAGATGTCCTCAAATGAAAACTAGAAATGAGGAAAGGTATGACCTAAGGTATAAATTCGCGGTTTTTAACTCTTCAAATTCAAAGATCAACACAAGTCCTAAACCCCATTAGTTCGAAAGCTAAAAGTTCAAACTTTCATGACACGAGGTTCCGAACGGCGATTTCAAGCAAAATTTGCGGTGATTTGGAAGCACATGCCTGTTTGACACTAGTTCGAAAAGCCTGTGCCTCTGGAAAGGAGGCAAACAAAGTGGTTACCGCCACTAAAGTTTTGCTGTTCCGATGCTGTTGAGGTTTCTGTTATCATAAATCTTGAAACCAGTTTTGATCTAACTAGCTTTCTTTTCTGTCGGAGTTGCGAACACCTGGCCAAATAGGGGCTTTTTAAAAACATTTCATTTTCCTATCATTGGGTGTCAGGACTTGAAAACCTTCAGAGTGCCGGGCTGCATCCAAAATAAATAATGGCATTAAACGTAAACAACGTTAGTTCACCTGCATAATTTTCGTCTTAAATCCTTCGTCATCCGTTTTGGTTATCCGAAGTTCACAGCGTATCGTTGAGGTCCTTTTATACCGCGTAAATAGACAAAAACCTGTATTAATGAACTTTTCAAACAATCGACAAATCAACAGTTTTCAATTTGCCACTCGGAGATCAATTGAAAAATTCTTGTCTCTACGCTGATAGAAATCGGTCACAGGAACCATTGTTCATCTCCATCTGGTTGTGGCATCTCCAGAGGAATTCAAATAACACCATTCAGCACGTATTTTGTGACCTTGAACGTCCTTTGGATTAATTCATGCCGTCTTTCCTGGTATGTTAGGGCAATTGTTGGGCGGGATTAGAAAGTGCGTTAGCGTCAACGCGAAAGCACAAGCAGGAAAATAACAAACGTCTAGTCCAAGCGAATTGTAAATACAATTGACAAATGGGCAGATCTATTCATTAGAGTAAATGTACGTCATCACGCCCCAAGCATTAATACATGAGTAGAACCAAGGGTAAAACTAAAATGCAGGCAACACTTGAAGTCTATTACAACGAAATGGACACCAAACAGTGGTAACAGGTAAAGACCAAAGTGTTATCAATAACGACAGTTACCCCTATCGTGCTTCATGCATCGGGCAAGACAGCACCTCATGGCCTGTGACCTAACGCAAGAGGCAACTTCCGGGCTTCTGTTAACTTTCTGACTCTCCTGTCTTTTTGTGTTAGTGGCTCAGCGACATGTTTGGTTTGTTGCTAGTGGTGAATCCTGTTTTTTCAGATCCTGTATGACCCTAAAAGAAGTGTCAAGTACATTTCTCAAATATAGCTCTTCAGATTTATGTGAAACATTCAAATATTATTATTTAAACGTCGTGCACAAAACGAAAATGAAATGCACATATTTTAGATTATTAAAAGTGTTTCTGATACCACTTCTGAATTTTTTTTTATCAAATGATATTCGATATTGTTATTGACACCGTTGTTTTACTAATAATGTGCTTTTCTCTTTTGATAAATTTTGCAGTTTTTGAAAGATTGTGCCCTGGAACCAGGTATGAAACAGTGGACATGAATAAAGACGGTGCCTGAATGAGAATAGAATTTTCACTTCATTTTTCCGAATCAAACAAGTTGCACATAGAAATACACAAGTCAAGGGCGTTTACAGATGAACTGCACCACACCGTTTGACTCTAATGTCTTTCGTCATAGTGGTCCTGCAACACATTTGATACACTGTCACTGCTGGCAACTTCAGTTATCACACGTGGATGGTATATTAGTCAGCCAAAGTCCGGTTGTTGGCCACTAGGACATGTCGCTAAAAATGAACCCCTTGAAAGTGATAAAGCAATACGACCGGAATTGAAATCTAAAAGTGAGAAGGTGTTTGGGCCGAAGGTATGAAATCACGGTATTCCTCGGTTTCAAGGTTAGCTAGACCAAGAATCTATCAATCTGAATATCCATTGAAGTCCGAAAGCTTATCATTTTCAAAAGTAAACGTTCGATTTTTCAGGACACGAGGTTCTGAAAAAAGATTTCATGAAAAATACACGTGCCGTTTGAAACTAGTGATTCGAAGAGCCAGTGCTCCTCAATGGGATCCAAACAAATTTTGTCAGTGCTTACTGAGCTGCTACATTTAGTTACATTATCAAATTTTGGAATAAAGCCAGTAAAATTTTGCTGCTCTGCTGTCAGACCTCGTCAATAGTTTCAACTAGACCTTCGTTTTGTTGGATTTGTGAACCTTCGGACTCAAGGTCCTTTTGAAAACGTTTTCACTTGTCGCATAATTTGCCTTCTAACTTGTACACCTTCGGAGTATCGAGGTCTATCCTGTTTATGCCAATGCATTATGATTCCCAAGCAACATTAGATTTCCTTCTTAGCTTTAGAATTCGGTTGTGAATTTTCTTCTTTTTATGCTTCTTCTTCCGTTTTGGTTATCCGTGGGTTGCAGCGTATCGCTGTTGCGTGGGTATGGCGAGTCAATAGACAAAAAACATGTATTAACAAAACTTTTTGTGACCTTTTAAGCTATTTGGATTTATTCATGCTGTCTTTCTGGGTACGTTTGTCAGTAAGTTAGTGTATTTGTTAGCCGGGATTAGAAAGAGCATCAGCGTCAACGCGAATACACGAGCAAGACAATTAACACACGTGGATTGCAAGCGAATGGTGACAGATTTGGTGGATGGAGAGGTGTATCCATTTAAAGTTTATGTGCGTCATCACGAACCAAACACTAAAACCTGAGTACAACCCAGAGTACAAGTAAATACAGCCAAAACTTAAAATATTTTACAACGACGCGACCTAGACACCACACAATTGTCATAGGTGGAGAACTGTAACCGCAAGTGCCACCCAAACTAAAATATTATAAATAACAAAAGCTATACACCACTGTCGTCTTTCATGAATCGGTAAGACAACAACTCATGGCCCGCGCCCTCACGGAAGAAGCAACTTACGAGACGTTTATCCTTTTCCACTCTGGTGTTATTTTGTGTTCGTGGTTCAGCAACATCTTTGGTCCACTGCCAGTGGTGGCAAGGCCATGGTCTTTGTTTATTCGAAACCTGTAATACCCTAGAAAAGAACGTCTACATTTCTCTAACGTTTGTATCTCAGAAATGACAGGTCACATTGATGTAAAACTTTCAAATACTATAATTTAAACACCGTTCAGAAAACGATAAGAGCATATTTTACAACTTTAACAGAGTTTTGAGATGACTTCAGGAACATCTTCATTAATTTAAGATTCGATCTTGTTATTGATACCATTGTTTTACCATTAATGTGCTTTTTGTCCTGAGCTAAATTTTATGGTTTTTGAGAAATAATTTATTGTGCCCTGAAACCAGGTGTGAATTGATGGGTCCTAGAATGCACATACGGTCAAAGCATGTAACTTCCAGGATGTTTACAGCTTAATGGCACCATACTTTTTGGCTATGGTGTCATTCGTGTAAGTGGTCCTGTGGTTTCATCCCACTGTTCGCGTGGTCAAATCCCGCATGCCGCATGCTAGTGGTAAATTAGTCAGTCCAGTGGTTCGAAGAAATTTGGCGAAGTCTCTAAAAACCTACAACAAGAGCAACGCAGAGCGTTGAAATGCGCCCACAATTGCACCGGATACGGTATCCTTCTAGGGTTGTTTATTGGTACCATAAAGTGGCCAGTAGAGGGAATATATGTAGTATGTAGTACTTTGCAAAATGGAAAGGCATGGTCATTGTCTCCTCAATAGGCTAGGGGCAAAATGTGAGTGATCTTCATAATACAAGTACATCCTATACATCAGTTGCTTAAAGTACCACAGAAACAGAATTAAAAACAAATTTAACAACATACGAGATTACCACAGCATTAGAAGGCCAGAAACAAATTTCTACTTGGAACTTTTCCTTCATAGTCACGAAGTAACACAAAGTATACACCTGAAGACCTATGAAAATACAGAGGTCAATGTAAAATACTTAAATTGCCACTAGAGGCATACCGGTTGTCAGAATCATCCTCAAGTCGTCATCGTCCGTTGTCAACATCACATCAATACACTTGCTAAATTTAGTAAAGATCCTGCAAACGGTTTGGGAGATACAGCCATGGGCGCAAAAAAACTGCCACTAGGATGCGCTTCAGTAATGAAAGTCATAGGAAATTCAGCGTCAACCGTCCTCTTGATAGTACGAACATACATGCCAATTTTCACAATCATACTTAGAGCGGCTTGGTTGATAGAGGGGTGGACGCCAAAAAACAGACTCAAAAACAGTAAAAATGGCCACTGGGTGTCGCAAACTAGGTCGAATCTATCCGAAAACAGGAGGATATCGTCATCTCACTAATAGGTGCCTACATACCAAATTTCATGAAAATCCGTTAAGGACTTGTGAAGATACAGAGGTAAACGTAAAAAAATAAAATTGCCACTAGGGGGCACACCGGTAGTCGGATCCGTCCGAAAGTCGTCGTGTTCCGTTGATAACATCATATAAATATACTTACACAATTTCGTAATGATCCTGCGAACGGTTTAGGAGATACAGCCATAGGCGAAAAAAAAACAAAACTGCCACTAGGAGGCGCCACAGTAGTCGAAATCGTCGGAAAATCATCGTCAACCGTCCTCTACATAGTAAGCATATACATGCCAATTTTCACAATCATCCTTTGAGCGATTTGGTTGATAGAGGTGTGGACGCACAAAAACAGACTCGAAAACACTAAAGATGGCCAGTAGGTGGCGCAAACTATGTCGAATCCATCTGAAAACGGGAGGATAGCGTCATCTCACTAATAGGTGCCTACATACCAAATTTCATGAAAATCCGTTCAGGACTTTTGAAGATACAAAGGTAAGCGTAAAAAACTAAAATTGTCACTAGGGGGCACACCGGTAGTCGGATCCGTCCGAAAGCTCGCACATGCCGTCCCATTCATGAATGGAACACATGTGTCAAATTTCATGAACGTATGTCAAAGGGTTTTGGAAATAGAGCAGCGGACGCCGGACCCCAGACGCCGGACGCCCCCCGGACGGACGGGAGGACGGAGATGACGGCATATAAATATGTGGGCGCATAATAAAATTCAAACGAAGTCAACCCCTTGGAGGCAATGAAATCGTATGATCTGAATTGAAATCTACGAGTGAGAAAGAGTGTGAGCAGAAGGTATGAATTCAAGGTATTCATAGTTCTGAAAGCTTAAACGTCCAAAAATCTATAAATTCGAAGGTCCACACCAGTCCGAAGCTAAAAGTTAGAACTTTCATGTATCAAGATTTTGAAAAGATGTTTTGGAGAAAAATTAAGGTTCGGGTATTTATATGCACGTGCCAATTTGAACCTATGCCTATGGAACCCTGAGAGCCTGTCGGAAGGATCAAAACAATATTCAGCAATGTGCAGAGATTTGCATTTATTTACATTTTCAATTATTTGTTTACTACCACTTCAATCGTGATGCTTCCTGTCGATGGCTAAATCACAGTATTCAGGTATAATAGACCTTCGGACTAGTTTCGAACTAACTATATTTTCTTTCTGTCGGATTTGTGAACCCTCAGGGTTAAAGGACTCTTTTAGAAATATATTCAAGTGTCAGATGATTTGTCTTTAGACTTGTAAACCTTCACAGTATAAAGATCAACCCTATTTATAACAATTCAGTATGAATCGCAAGCTAAATTATATTACGTTCTTAATTTTAGTCTTCGTTTGTCATTCTTCTTCTTCCATTCTCCTTCTCCCGTCTTGGTAATCAAGGGGTCGTTGTTGTGTGAGTATAGCAAGTAAATAAACATAACCATGGAATAATAAAATTTACAAACAATTGAGAAATCAATTGTTGTTTTCCATTTGATACTTGAATAATCAATGTAATTGAAAAATCCTTTTCCATGCCACGGGTGTAATCGACCAAGGGAACCACTGCTCAGCTCCACTTGGTTATGGCATCTGCAGAGGAACTCAGTTAACAGCATTCAGCATGCACACAGGATCGTCATTTGGATTCAGTCATGCTGTTTTTAGTGTGTTAGGGTATGTGTTAGTATGTTAGTACAAATGTTAATCAAAATTAGAAAGAGTGTTATCGTCAATACGAATGTACCAGCATACAAGTAACAAACGATAAGTGAAAGCGAATGGTTATAGATTTGGTGCATGGAGAGGTGTATCCATTTAAAGTACATGTGCGTCATCACGAACCAAACACTAAAACTTGAGTACAAGCCAGAGTATAAGTAAAATACATGTACCGTTGTCACTTTAAAGCTGTTACAATGATCAAGACACCACAAAGTTGTCACAAGTGTCAGTCAGTCCAAAATGTTGTCAATAACGACAGTTACACACCTCTATCGTCCTTCATTTATCTTTTAGGGCAGCATCTCATGATGCAGCCTAAGGGAGAATGCAGCTTAAGGGATTTTTAAGTTTCCGATTATGGTAGCATTTTGTGTTGGTGGTTCAACGAAATCTTTTGTTCTGTGCCAGTGGTGGTAAGGTCAGTGTCCTGCTTGCTCAGATCCTATAAGACCCCGGAACAAACGTCTATATTTCTCTAACTTTGAACGTTCATATCTCAGAAATAGCTGTTCTTATTGATGTAACACTTCCAAATACTGTGATTTAAAGACAGCTCACAAAACAAAAATGAAAAGCATATTTTAGAACCTTAATAGAGTTCTGAGGTCACTTCTGGAACACTTTCATGCAATGAAATTCGATCCTGTTTTTGATATCATTGTTTTTACATTAACGTGGTTTTGCCTTTTGCTAAATTTTACGGTTTTTGATGGACTGTACCCTGAAACTAGATGTAATACATTGCATATGAATAAAACTAGATGCCTGAATGACTTAACTTTTCCAAATCAAACAAGGCTTCTGTACAGTTTTGATGACTCGTAGAACACACAGACAGTCAAAGCATTTAACTTCCAGGATATTTAGGGGTGAACGGCACCATACTTTTTGACTCTGATGTCATTCCTGTGAGTGGTCCAGCGGAACCTTTGGTACACTCTCACTGCTCGCGACGTCAGATCCCCGCACGACAATGGTATACTAGTCAGCCAATGTCCAGTGGTTTGACGAAATTAGGTCAGTTCCTTAAAAGCCTACAATGATGCTTAAACATCGACATCTCATTGGAAGCAATGAAACCTTTTGATCTAAATTGAAAAGTAAAAGTGAGAAAGAGTGTGAGCAGAAGGTATGAAATCACTTATTCATTGGTCCGAAGGTTTGCAAGTCCAAAAATCCATAAATCCAAAAGTCCAAACTACGTTGATTGTCCATTAGTTTGAAAGCTAAAATTTCCAACGTTCATTTATTGCAGTTAGAGAAATGTTCAGAGATTTGTATGCACGTTCCTGTTTGAAACTACTTTTTGGAAGTGCCAGTGACTCCTCTCGAAAGGATCCAAACAATGTTCGACAGCACTTAAACGCTGTTACAATGATTTGGACACCACAAAGTTGACACAGGTACACAACTATAACTGCAAGTATCAGCCAGACAAAATGTTATCAATAACGAAAATTTCATACCTCTATCGTCCTTCGTGTACCGTGTAAGACAGCATCTCATGGCGCGCCCTCACGGAAGGTGCAACTTCAGAGATTTTTTTACCTTTCCAATTACGGTATCATTTGAGTAGGTGGTTCATTGTTATCTTTGGTTCTCTGTCAGTAGTGGTGAGGTCATGGTTGTTCAGATCATGTATTTTATTTGGAATAACGTTCAAATTTCTCTAACTTTGAAGATTTGTATCAGAATAGCAGTCGAGTACCATGATTTAAACATCGTTCAAAAAGCGAAAATAAAATGATCATATTAACTGTTATTCTGTGATGACATCTGAAACATTTACTTTCATCGAATGAAATTATGCTGTGTGATTGATACCATTGCTTTAACATTAATGTTATTTTGTTGTTTTTTTCTTAAATTCACAGTTTTTTGCCCTGAAACCAGGTGTGAAACAGTGTTCATGAATAAAGACAGATGTTGGATGACTGGCGAGTAAATTTTGAACCTCGCTTTTTCAAATCAAACAAGGGTGGTTTCAGATGAACATTACTGGTGACATTTGTGTTAGTTGTCCGGGCCTACCTTGGGTATACTGTCACTGCTTTCGACGTTAAATTCCGCGCGTTAATGGTATACTAGTCAGCCAAAGTCCACCGTTGGAAGAATGACCAAGTTGCTATTAAATCTACAATACGATTAAAAAGAAACCAAGCCGTTAAAAGCGATAAAACCTACATGACTTCAATTTAAAACTAGAAGTGAGAAAGTGTGTTTGCTGAAGGTATGAAATTACGGCTTCATTTTTCCGAAGGTTTAAATGTCCACAAATACGCGCAAGTACGAAAGCCCATAACTGCGAAAGCTTAAAGTTCAAACTTTAATTACATAAGGTTCTGAACGGTGATTTGGAACAAAATATTTTGGAATATTAAACACTAAAAGAGCCAGTGCCCCTGGAAAAGATTCAAACACAGTTCAGCAATGTGCACTGAGCTTTCGCTTTCACTTATATTTTCAAACTTTGTTTTACCGCCACTAAAATTTTGCTGCTTCGCTGTCGTTGACTTTGAATAACCGGCTTCTGGTTTCGTGGCCTTATTTCGGACAAACTAACTTTCTTGTCTGTCGGAATCATGAACCTTGGGCCTGACAGGGCATTTTTAAAAACAGTTTCATTTGTCGTGTTATGGATGTTTGGACTTGAGAACCTTCAAAGTATCGAACTGCAGTTATTTATATTAATGCAGTATGAAACGCAACCAACGTTAGTTAACCTTCATAATTTTCATTCTAAATCTTTCTCCTCTTTGGTTTTCCGTGGGTCGCAACACATCGTTGGGGTATGTGTATGGCTTGTAAATAGACAAAAACGTGTATTTTACAAACAACCGACAAAATCAAATTTTTCAATTTGCCACCAAGAAGCGCCACAGTAGTTAATTTTGTCGGAACAAGACCGTCAGCCGACCTTTTTACAGCAAAAACATGTATGCCAAGTTTTAAAATCATCCATAGAGTGGTTTGAGTGACAGCTGGGCGGACGACAAACAGACTCGAAAATAGTAAAAAAATAGCCGCTAGGTGCCGCAAAATAGTCCCAATCCATCCCGAAATGAAAGACAGGCATCATTTCACTAATGTACATGTATGCCTATCTGCCAAATTGTATGAAAATCCGTCAAAGAACCTTTGAATACACAGACTTTAGGTAAACTTAAAACATTAAATTGCCACTACGAGGCACACCGGTAGTCCAATCCGTCCTGGAATCGTTGTCATCCGTTGTCAACTTAATATAAAGATTCTTGCTAAATTTAATAAAGATCTTGCAGAGCCATGGGCTGGGCGCAAAATCAAAGGAAAATGCCAATAGGAGGTGTCACGGTAGTCGAAGTCGTCGGAAAGCCGTTGTCAGCTGCCTTCTTCAGAGTAAGAACATATATGCCAATATTCACAATCATCCTTAGAGTGGTTTGATGGATGGAGGGGTAGGCGCCAAAAATATACATGTACTCGAGGGCAGTAAAATTTGCCATTAGGTGTCATCCGTAAACGAGAGGATAGCGTCATCTTACTGACCCATGAGCCAAGTTTTATGAAAATCCAGAGATAAACGAAAAAAAAAATGCCACCGGTAGGCAGATCCGTCCAAAATTCGTCGTCAACTGTCGTCAGCCTTATAGAAGCACATCTGCCAAATCTCATCAAGGTCCAGTGAGGATTTAAGAGATACAGCTGTGAACGCCGTATCCCGGACGCCCGGACAACAGGGCAGGCAGAGATGACAAACACTCACATATAAATATGCGGGCGAATAAAAACATCTACATTTCTCTAACTTTAAATCTTCGTATCAGAAAAAGCTGTTCAAATTTATGTAAATTTCATTTCTATGATATAAATACCTTTTACAAAACGAAAATGAAATGCTAATATTTTAGAGCACTAACCGTATTTCACATCTGGATCATTTTCTTCGAATGAAATTCGGTCTTGTTGTTAATGCCAGTGCCTTACTATCAATGTGCGCTTGTTTTTTTGCTACATTCTATGGTTTTTGAGAACATGTGCCCTGAAATCAGGTGTGAAACAGTGTACATCAATAAAGTCAGATGCCTAAATGACTGGCTACTAAATTTTTCATTTCGCTTTTCCAAATCAAAGAAGTGTCGGTCATTTTTTGATGACTCACAGAAGTACAAACGTTTATTAAAAACCAGAGGATTCTATGATATTTACAAGTGAACGAAACCATGATACTATCTCATGGTGCACGCCCTCAAAAAAGAGGCAATTTTCGGGATTTCTTACCTTTTCGACTCTGGTGTCATTGTAAGGTGATGGTTCAATGCTATATTTGGTACGTTGACAGTGAGTGCCAGGCCAGGGTCCTTCTAGTTAAGATCCTGTATGACCCTAGAGAAACGTCCAGAAATAGCAGTGCAGATTTAGGTAAATTTTTCAAATGCTGTGATTTAAACTCCGTTCACGAAACAAAAATGAAATGATAGTTTATGACGTCAACGGCGTATCTAAGATCACATATCGAAACTTTTCACCAAATAAACTTCGATTAAGTTACTGAAACCGTTGTTCAACTAGCAACTTGATATGGCCTTTTTTAAAAACGTTTTCGTTTAACGTGCATGTATTACGGGTACGGATTTGACGACATTCAACATATTGAGCTGTACACTATTGATAGTTTACCTTCATAAGGTGCACCTTAAATCTTTCGGAATTCGTTTTGGTTATCCGAGGGTCATGGAGGTATTGTTGAGGCTTTGGTGTGGCGTGTAAATAAACAAAACATGCATTGATAAAATTTACAAATAATCGAAACATCGACTGTTTTCAATTAACCAGACCTTGTCCTTGTCAAAGAACTAATAAACTTTTTCTCGAAATTGTGAACCTTCGGCCTAATAGCACCCTTTTAAAAATGTTTTCATTTGTTATATTATGCAGTGGTGGATCTAGGATATCACAAGGGGGGGCCAACATTATGTCTGTAAACATTTGGTTCAAGCACGATTGTAGATATGCATAGCACCGAATGGGGGGAGGTCGAAATTTTTCTGTTTTTTCCTCTAAAAATCAAGCATTTTCCCTGATTCTCGAAGTATTATCCAAGAAAAAAGGTAAAAAAAATAAATATACGAAGAATGTGTCAACCAGCAAAAAGCTGAAGTACCACGGATTCGAACTCCCCACCTTACTAGTAGCGCGCGCGTGCTTTACCCCTGCACCACCACGATTACCTCTTAGATTGACACTATGAGACCTACTTATTTATAATCCACAGCGTTTGCGCGCGAAAACTCCTTTTTGTAATGCTTATTACATGTTTTATATTTTGTGCAATCAGTTCGTAACAAATTTGTTGTATTTAAAATAGTCTTCAATTGCCCCACAGACCAAATCCGTTTTTTTGTGTTGGCAATAATGAAGCGATTGCTTTGGAAGTCGTCTCGGTCGCCTGAGATATCGCGGGAGAGCCTATACTTAGCCATAGTTCCGGTACGATTGTGCCGTGTTCCGAATTTGACACTTGAAATTGGATCTGAGCCCCCCCCCCCCCCC
>NMRA01000457.1:38144-54062 GCA_002633005.1 Phoronis australis | reverse complement strand
GGGGGGCGGGCTCTCTGGGTCCCCCCTTAATCCGCCTATGTTATGGGCAGGGTTTTGAGAACGTTCAAGGTATTGAGCTGTACACACTGCAGTATGAAACCCAAGTAACGATACTTTAGCTTTATAGGTTTCGTCTTAAATCTTTCTTCTTTCGTTTTGGTTAAACGAAGGTTATATTTGGGTATGGGTATGGCATGTAAATAGGAAAAAAGTGTATTGATAAAATTTACAAACAATCGACCCATAAATTGCTTTCAATTTGCTGTACGCAGATCAATTGAAAAATGTTTCTCCCTACACCGGCAGGAATCGACCTCGGGAAGCACTGCTCAGCTTCATCTTGCTTCTGCATCGCCACAGGGATTCAAATATTCCATTGAGCATGGCTATCGCGACCTTGAACGCCATTTCGATTAATTTGTGGTGTATGTCTTCGTATGTTAGGGCTTGTGTTTGTATGTTAGTGCTTTGTTGGGCGGGATTGGAAAGTGCGTTAGCGTTAACGCAAATCCACAGGCAAGAAAAGTAACAAACCTCTAGTCCAAGCGAATGATAACACCATTGATAAATGGGCAGATCTGTCCATGGGATTAGAAGTGTGTCATCACGGCCTGAGCTTTTATACCTTAGAAGAACCCATCATGCAATTAAAAACCAGCCAACACTTAAAATATTTTGCAGCAACCTGGAAACCACACAGCTGTCACAGGTGGAGAACTGTAACTGCACCTATCAGCAAGTCCAAAACGTTTTAGTAACGAAATTTACACTCCTTTATCGTCTTTTGTATTTTGGATAAGATAGCATCTTATGGCGCACGTCCTGATGGAAGAGGCAATTTCCGGGATTTTTTTATTTTTCCGACTCTGGTGTCGTTTTGAGTTGGTGGTTCAGCGACATCTTTAGTCCGTTGCAAGTGGTGGCGAGGTCAAGATCCTTCTAGTTCATATTCTGTATGACCCTAGAAAAAGCCTCTACATTTCTCTCGATTCAAAGGTTGCTATCTCAGAAATAGCAGTTCAGATTTATTTAAAACGTTCACATACTATGATTTAAACGTCTTTCACAAAACGAAAGTGCAATAATCACAATTTAGAACATCAACATTGTTTCTGAGATCACTTCTCGAAAGTTTTCATCAAATGATTTTCGATCATGTTTTGACACGATTGCTTAATTAACGATGGGTCTTCGGTTTTCGCTAACTTTTAATGGTTTTTAAGAGAACATGTCTTGAAACTAGATGTGAGTCATTGTGCATTAATAAAGACATGTGCCTGAATGACTGGCTGGTAGATTTTACACTTCCCTTTTCCATATCGAAAAAATGTCGGTCATGTTTTGATGACACGCAGGAGCACAAATTGGTACTGAAACCTAGAACCATCTATGATGTTTACAAGTTAAGGGAACCTTGACTCTCGTGCGATTCGTGTCAGTGGTCCTGCAGAACTTTTGGTATATTGTCATTGCTCGCAGTGTCAGATCTCGTATGTTAATGGTATACTGGCCAGCCAAAGTCAAATAGTTCGACGAAAGGCAAGTACCTAAAAGACCTAAAATAATGATAAAAGGAAGTCAACCACTTGGAAACTATGAAATCATATGATCTGAACTGAAAACTACAAGTGAGAAAAAGTGTGGGGTAAAGTTATGAAATGCCGGTATTCCTTGTTTTCAAAGACAAGCAAGTAAATAAATCCATCAATATCCACACAAGCCCAAAAGACCATTAGTTCGAAAACAAAAGGTTCGAATTTTCATGTCACGAGGCATTTTGAACAGTGATTTTGAGCAAAATGTTTGGAGAGTTGTAAGCACGTGGCTTCTTAAAACGAATTCTTTGAACAGCCAATAACTTGGTAAAGTATCCAAACAAAGTTTGGCAATGTGTACTGAACTGTCGCTTTTATTTTAATTTTCAAGTTTTGGTTTTCCGCCTCTAAAATGTTGCCTCTCCTTTGTCATTAACTTTCAATTACTAAATTCTCGTCTCTCAGATCGTCGAATTATTTTCATACTAATAAGCTTTTTTGTCGAATTTGCGTACATTCAGGCTGATAGGGCTTTTTTCAATGAATTTTCATTTGTTGTATTATGGCCACTGATTTGAAAACCTTCAAGGTATTGAGCTGTACACTGCAGTATGAAACCCAAGCAACGACACTTTACCTTCATAATTTTCGTCTTAAATCTTTCTTCTTTCGTTTTGGTTTGACGAAGGTCGCACGTTATCTTTGGGGTATGGGTATGGCGTGTAAATAGACGAAAACATACCTTTTGCCTCTGGTGTGACTCTTGTCAGTGGTTCTACAGAAATTTTGGTATACTGTCACTGTTCCTAATGTCAGATCTCGCTTGTTGATGGCGTACTAGTTAGCTAATTTCAAATAGTTTGGAAAGTGTGGGCCAAAATTATGAAATCGCGGTATTTACGACTCCAAAGGTTTGTAAGTAAACAAATCCACCAATTCAAATATCCTCACAAGTCCGAGAGACCATTAGTTCGAAAGCTAGAAATTCGAAATTTCATGTTACGAGGTTCTGAACAGTGGTTTCGAACAAAATGATTGGAAATTTGTAAGCACGTGCCTTCCTGGAACCAATTCTTCCAAGAGCTTGTGCCTTGGTAAAGCATCCAAACAAAGTTTGACAAAGTACAGTGAACTGTTGCTTTTCTTAACATTTTCAACTTTTGGAATACAGCCACTAAAATTTTGTTGCTTCTCTGTCGTTGAAGTTTGAATCACTGGCTTCTAGTCTCTTTAATTGTCGAACTGTTTTCGAACTAATATTAAAGCTTTTTGTCGAGTTTGTGAACC
Source organism: Phoronis australis (assembly GCA_002633005.1). Lineage (NCBI taxonomy): Eukaryota > Metazoa > Phoronida > Phoronidae > Phoronis > Phoronis australis. The sequence continues at coordinate 51,240 of NMRA01000457.1, read as the reverse complement.
TGCGGCCCGATAGGGCTTTTTGTAAACATTTTCGTTTGTCGTATAATGGACACAGATTTGAAAACCTTAAAGGTAATGAGCTTCACCCTACTTAATGCAGTATGAAACCCAAGAAACAATAGTTTACCTTCATCCGCTTCGTCCGCCTTGGTTATTCGAGAATCGCAGCGTATTGCTGGGGTATCGGTACTGCGTGTAAACACACAAAACGAGTATTGAAAAATTTACAAACAATCACCAAATCAACTGTTTTCAATTACTCACAAGCGGATCAATTGAAAATCCTTGTCCTTACTCCGCCAGAAATTGAAAACGGAGAGATAGCGTCAATTAATTAACAGATGCGTGTATGCTAAATTTTATGAAATTACGTTGAGGACGTTTGAACACTCAGAGGTAAACGTAAAAAATAAAATTGCCAGTAGGTGGTGCACACCAGTAGTCAGATCTGTCCGAAAGTCGTTGTCTTCCGTCGTCAACATCACTTAAATACACTTACGGTACTAAATTTATTAAAGATCCTGCGAACGGTTTAGGACATGCAGCCATAGGCGCAAAACACTGCCACTAGGAGGTGCCATAGTGGTCGAAGTCGCCGGAAAATCATCGTCATACATGCCAATTTTCACAATCATCCTTTGAGTGGTTTGGTTCATAGATGGGTGGACGCAAAAACAAACTCGAAAATACCAAAACATGGCCACTAGGTGGCGGAAACTACGTCGAATCCATCTGAAAACGGAAAGTTAGCCTCATCTCACTGATAGGTGCCTATGAACAAATGTTTATGAAAATCCGTTCAGGACTTTTGAAGTTACAGAGGTAAAAGTAAAAAACTAAAATTGCCATTAGGGGTCACACCAATAGTCGGATCCGCTTCAAAGTTCGCTCATGCCGTCCTATCCACGGAAGAAACACATGTGCAAAACTTCCTGAACTTACATGTACGTCCAGGCGTTTTGGAGCGGACGCCGGACGCTGGACTCCGAACGGATGGACGGAGATGACGGCATAATAAGTCCACATATAAATACGTTTGCGCATAGAAATTATAACCAGGTTCCAAAGTTAATCCCTTCGAAACAATGAACCCATGCGATCTGAATTGAAAACTACAAGTGAGAACAGTTTTGGGCGGATGGTATGAAATTACGGAGTTCATGGCTCCGAAAGTTTACAAGTCGACAAATAAATAAATCCGAAGATCAACACAAGTCTGAAAGAATATTAGTTGTTTTACTATCAGTTTGATATGGCTGTTTTTAGAAACGTTTTTTTTTTGCCTGATAGGGTATTTTAAAAAATCATTCAATGTTACATAACTTGCCTTCAGGCTTGCGAACTTCCGGAGTATCGAGCAACATCTTATTTATACAAATGCACTATGACTTGCAAGCTACTTTAAATTTCCTTCTTAATTTTAGTCTTCGGTTGTTAATTTTCAGTCTTTCATGCTTCTTCTTCCGTCATGGTTATCCGTGAGTCGGATCGTATCGTTGTGGCGTGGACATGGTTAGTAAATAAACGAAAACGTTCATTAATACAAACAATCGATAAATCAACTATTGTTTTCAATTTGCCATTCGGAAACTAATTCAAAAATCCTTATCCCTGCCACGGTAGTAATCGATCACGGGAACCACTGTTCAGCTCCATTTGATCTTGGCATTTGGAGAGGAATTCTAATAACACCACTCAGCATGCATTTTGTGACCTTGAACGTCGTTTGGATTTATTCATGCTGTATTTCTTGATATGTTAGGATTGGTGTTAGTATGTTAGTGCAATTGTTAGTCGGGATTAAAAAGAGTGTTAGCGTCATCGCGAATGTACCAGCAAGACAAGTGCAAGCAAATGGTAATACATGTACATGTAGATATGATAGATGGAGAGCTTATCTAGTCGAAGTACATGTGCGTCATCGCAACCCAAAAACTAATACTTGAGTACAACCCAAATATCTGGACACCATACATTTGTCACAGGTGGGTAACTGTAACTGTAAGTGTCCGCCAAACAAAAATGTTATCAATAACGAAAGTTACACACCTCTATCGCCCTTCATGTATCGGGTAAGACAGGATCTCATGGTGTACGCTCTCACGTAAGAGGCAACTCCTGGGATTTTTTACCTTTCCAACTCTGGTGTCATTTTGTGTTGGTGGTTCAGCGACATCTTGGCCGGGTGCACTGCAAGTTGTGGCGAGGTCCTGTATGACCATAGAAAAAAACGTCAACATTTCTCTAACTTTGAAGGTTCAAAATCGTGTACATTTCCCCAACTTTGAAGTTTTATATCTCAGAAATGGCTGTCCAGATTTATGTAAAACTTCCAAATCCAAGCACTTAAACACCGTTTACAAAACGAATTCAAAATAAAAGCATGATATTTTAGAACATTTTACTAGTTTTTTTATCAAATTAAATTCGAACTTGTTATCGATACCGTTGTTTTGCTATTACTGTGCTTTTCTTTTTCGCTAAATTTTACTTAAGGGAAATATTCTTGTGAGGCGATCATTATGAATATCAGTCAATTAAAAACCGAAATTTCAAATTTTACTTGGGTTTCTAGTTTCCGATAATATAAACATTTAAGGAGTTAAAATATTTAATTTTGTAAAAAATTTAGCTAAAATCGAATACTTGGCAATAAAGTCCAATCAACCTTCGAGGACGAATTTAACATACATGAGCCGAGGTGAGTGTATTTCATATTGTGAAGCATACATTGAAAGAAATTTGGTTAGGAAAGTAAAAAGATGCCCCAACAAACTTGTACCTGAAGTGTAAAACTTTTTAAATGTTTTTTCTCATGAAAGTTCACCGGTAATACACTTTTCAACTCTGTTTTCAGTCGTATTAGTGGTACTGCAGGAACTTTTTGATGCACTGTAATCCGTTGTGACGTCGTGGTCCTGTATGGTCCCGTAAGGATGATAAACCAATCCACTTTCTGTCACCTGCTTTGCTTCTTTAGAGTCAATCTTCCAAAATAAAAGCAGGAACCAACTGAAAAAACTTATACTTCCTATCTCATAAATTGCGTGTTGTGGTCCGTGACAGGTGGCCTTTTCTAAAGGTGCTGTGTAACTTGCTAAAAGCGTAGGTCACGCTTACCCGTTTAGCAGAATTTGTTAGAAGTTTTCAAAATTTCTTCCAGACTTTCGAGTGTTGGCGATAAGTTACAAAGCATTATTTTGTTTCATAGAGCTGGATGGGGAAGTCGTGTATGTGTAAGTAGACCAAAACCGAGTTTGGTATCCTTTTAATGATAAACAAACCCAGCTATTTAACAAATGACAAAGTCGTTCAAATATAATACAGCAATTAAGACTAAATGTAGTTCACTTCCGAGAAGGAATATAATACAGGCGACCCGAACTGAGAGCCTATAGTGTATTTTATATTGACAAGATCTCCCAGTTATACAATTACCAACGCAATTTTTGAGAGACTGAACTAAAACCAGATGTGAAACCGTGTACTTGAATAAAGACGTATTCCTGAAGTAGATTTTTCACTTCGCTTTCCCAAATAAAACAAGTGATTGATCAAGTTTTGATGACTCAAATGAGTACACACATGTAGTTAAAACCGGTAACTGCCAGGATACTTAACAGCTGAACGGCACCATATCTTTGGCCCTGGTGTAATTCGTGTTAGTGGTCCTTCTGCACTTTTGGTACACTGTAATTGCTCGCGACATCAGGTGCCGTGGGTAAATGGTACACTAGTCAGCCAAAGTCCACTAGTTCGACGACTTGCCAAGTCGCTAAAACTTGCACAATAAGAAGTGATCAACCTCATATGACCTGCATTGAAAACTTCAAGTGAGAAAGAATGTGTACAGATATTATATGAAATTAAGAATTCACAGGTCGCAAGGTTTGCAAGTCTAAAAATCCATAAATCTGAAGACTTATCCACACAATTACGAAAACCTACCGATGGTTATACATTTTGAACTTTCATGACACTAGGTTCCGAACAGTGATTTTGAGCAAAACGTTCAGGGATTTATTTGCACTTGGGTGCTTGAAACTAGTTCTTCGAAGAGCCTGTGCCTCTCAAAACGGGATCCAAACATGAAGTTGGGCGATCCACTTAGTTGCTGTAGTTATTTACATGTTCGAAGTATGGTTTATCGCCGCTAAAATTTTGCTGCTTGGTTGTTGTTGACTTTGAATCGCTGGTTTCTGGCATCATAGACCTTTGGACTAGTTTCGAACTAACTAATTTTTTCTTTCTGTCGGATTTGCGAACCTTCGGCCTTATAATGTCTTTTTATTCATTTGTGGTATTATTAGAGTTCGAACTTGTGAACCATTGGAGTATCGAGCTGTACCCTCTTTATACGAATACAGTATGACACGCAAGCAGCGTTAGATTAATAAACTCCCTGTTAAATTATCTTCTTAATTTTTGTCTTCCGCCTTTCTTCCGTCTTGGTTATCCGTGGGTCGCAGTTTGTCGTTTATGTATGGGAATGGCGTGCAAATAGACAAAAACGGACAGTAATGAAATTTACAGACAATCGGCAAATCAACTATTGTTTTCAAGTTGACACTTCGAGAACAATTGGAAAATCTACCAAGGCAGTTATCGATCACGGGAACCATTGTGCTGATCCATATGTTGTGGGTCGTCCTGATGTGTTCCCGTTTTATGCATATCGGGATTCTACATATATGTATGTACGTGTCCCGGGTTCGGTATGACCAGTTTTCATTGCATCGGACCGAGTTCTATGTGTGGTAGCTGTGATTGCCCCCCTGCAGAGAATGTCCTAGTTGCGTGTATTTGAATGCCGGTGTACTGGCACGTTAATCAGTAGATTAGCCGGATGCTTCATTCAAATACACGCAAGCCGGACAATTTCTCCAGGGGGACAATGGCTACTTTCACACCGAGTTCTATGTGTCATTGGTCAGTGCTCGATGAGCCCGAGAAAATTAACATACCCAAGTTCGCCGCTTGCGACCTAGCCGAAATCTCGAAAACTAAAGGCGCATTTTCAAGAAGTGAGCTAGCATTCCAAAATTCCAGAGGCATTGCTTTTTCTGACAACGACCAGAATCCATTGCAACTAAGGCGAATGCATAAAAATAACACGTTACTTTATTACTCGTTGAACTTATGCCCTAAATCAGAATCGAAAAGCACCCGACAACTGCCATGTGGGCCTAAATGGCAAGTGTTGCTAAAACTTGCACACACGTCCGCTTAGCGTCTAAACTATTACGCAAAACACCGGGGCTCAAAAACCCGGGACAGATAGGATCAGGAGTCTATAAAAGGGGACGCATGTTAGTATGTTAGTACAATTGTTAGTCAGGATTAGAAAGAGCGTTAAATTCAGCAAGTCAAGTAACAAACGTCTAATGAAAACTAATGATAATACAATATGATAGATGGATAGATATTTCCATTTAATAATAATAATAATAATAATAATAACAACACCAACACCAACACCAACAATAATAATGATAATAATAATAATAATAGTAATAATAATAATAACAACAATAATTATTCTAATGATATTACTTATTGTACATCGTGGGCTTTGCTTACTGATACAGAAATAGATAAATTAAAATGTATATTCCGAGTATTTACACGGACAGCAGTTCTTCTCTTAAAGCCATAGTCTTCTCAGTGAATATCCATTTGAATAAATGTGCGTAATCACGACCCGAACACTAATGTAAGGGTATAACCCAAAGTACATCTACTGTAAAATACAGACGACACTTAAAACATACATGCATACGTATTCCAACTACCTGTACACCAAACAGTTGCCACAGGTGGAGAACTGTAACAGAAATCAGCCAGACAAAAATGTAATTAATGACAGAAGTTACGCACCTGTATCGTCCTTCATGTATCGAGTAAGACATCATCTCGTCACGGTGCGCGCTTTCAAGGAAATGGCCGCAATCTGAAACAGCAGGCCCACCCACTCAAAGAGAAACATTCAAGGGTCATGCTATTACTTCTCAGGAGGGGTTATTGCGCTTTCCAATGAACTACGAGCACACCAAGAGATCGAAGTGCAACAACCAGGTAACCTCGTCATTACGAAATCCAGATCAATAGACTCACCTTTTAGAGATACTGAATACCAAAAGAGTGTTCTCAATGGAAAATCGTGCCACATGTCATCGTGCAGTGAATAAACGGGAGAGATCTTCGAGGGCATTGCATATGAATGGAAACTTTAAAAAAATAAACCGCATGGGGGCTACGGCGAAGTTAGATGCAGGTCGTCTGCAGTCTTGACTCGTGAACAGAGATTTGCCTTTGGGGTCGTGGTCTCTCAAACGGATAAGTCCGTCAACTTTCAATTCAGGAACTGGTATTGCTTTCCACTATCAGACTCTGCCCGCCCGTGATTAACGCGAATCAAACCGGTCGTAGCATGAGAATATCCATAGCCAAAAGTGATAAGTAAAGTGTTGCTATAAATCTGCCTAAATAGTAAAAAAGTAAATTTGTTTCAATACTACATTTGTCCAAGGTTTCAATACAGAGCACGTGTCGGATCAAGTTTGCCCTGGTTTTACTAAACCGGCTCCCTGGTCTAACAAAACCAGGCTTTCAGACATTTAAACCAAGTTGGTGAAATGTAAATTGGGTCTAAAATTTGACCAGGTGTAGGAAGACCTGGGCCCGGTGTCCAATCTCCGTACTCAAACTCATACTCATACTCGAGATTTCATACTCAAAATCGTGCTCACTGGAGTCGTACTCAAAAAAGCGTATCTAATGTCTTATTTCGAGTAGACTCCAAACGTACTCAAATCTGACACTCATACTCGAGTTGCTATGGAACTCTTTATGATGTGAAGTGCAAAATCACGCAAAGCCGCGCTGATTCATCGCTCGCTATTGGAATAGACCACCCCAAGAACTAGGTCTACATTATCGTCTGCTGTCGCGACAACTTCAAGAGTATGTCTATAACGTGGAATTCTGAGTGTTCTGTAACTGTTATTCATTTTTTAGTTTCAATAAATATTCTTATGCCATTTCTTTGATACATTTGGCAATTATTAAGCTTTACATCTCGACTTGCTCACCCAGTCCCGAAAATGTCTGAAATTTGTAACACTGGAGACTTGTTTCTCGGCTCCCGGTTGCTAATTTAGTCTTGACATAAAACCCATTGCTGTGTAGGCCTACGCTGATGTCGAACTTTGGTACTGTATCTTTGCATTTTAACGGGATGTATCAAGTGAGTTGACATTTGGCACGTGAGTTAAAAAACAATACTTGTGCAGGCATTCAGAGTTCACCAGTGGCAGTGAACGGGACGACACGTCTACATAGAAATCGGCAAACAAAGTCTGGAATTCCATTTGAATATAATTCCTCAATCCCCATGATGAGAAATGTACCTGACAGGGAAACGAAATTTTTTTAACTTCCCTCCCCTCCTCGTCTTTTGGAAACCCTACAAAACGTAGGCACACATACGGAAATAAGGGCAGCACAAACTTCTCACACGACTTTTCCCACAACTGCTTTCGACGCTTGTTACGACTCGCCGACAAGGGATTACAATGAGGCCTGTTGCCAGGAATTGTAGAAGTAGAATGGCTGCCGTAACATACAGTGATACGGCGGGTTAATAAGGTGAAGAATAAGAAGATTTAAGTCAACATCGGTGATTACCTCAGTTAACAAGCACCGGTAGAATAAACATGGTATAATCGTTGAAATAATCACAAAACCTTACCTTTGTATAAGGTCGTGATTACTTCCTCTCACAGAAGCACCTTTTTCACACAATCTCAGATTCATTCGGCACGGCTGCAAGCCACTTCACCATGTATTTAAATGGCTCGCCAAATCGAGGCTCCTTAATCTATCACCCTAGTACACGCGCGCCCTCTAGTTAATATAAACTTTCCGAATAGCCCCATTAGAAGACATTTCTGTTTGAAAGGTAAGCAAGGCAACGCGACAATAAGTCAATATGCATGTAACAAAGTAACAGTCATAATAATAAAAGCTGTGATAGTGATAATGGTAAATTAATAATAATATTAAGTACGTTATGATAATCATGATGTATGAGGTGCTCAAACATATAGTTAAAAAGGACAGTCACGTCGACGACAAGTGCAAACTGTCGGCCATTTTCCTCTTGAAGCTCTCATGACTATCAAATTCTATATAACTTCAGTGTGCATTCCATTCTCCCGCACCAGACACTAAGACTTAATTTGAAAATCATCCTGGAGAGAGTGCCATCGGCATAGTTTCATAACTGCTAGTGTGCTCGAGAGCTGACAAACATATCGTAACAGTTCAGAATGGCAGCACTTGAAATGATAGGTCGGTGAGGTTGGAGAGTTGAATTGTGACACAGGATTCACAGCTTCATTTCTACAGACAATTATTCACCGTACCTGCAATATAAAGCTTTGCAGTGTAGGGACGTGATCTCTATTTTATGCCCTGATACTACATGGACAATGTGGTTCGGAGCGTTTGATGTCCTTCTGAAGCAAATTTTACGCACCCACAAACGCACACGCACACACACGAACACACACACACACACACGCACGCATATGTAGTTAGTACTGATGCACAATCAAGATGCTTATCATGTTGTAATCTATGTAGGTATATAGCACCTCTTTCTTTATTTATAGAAAGGTGTCCGGGTTTATTTCTTTCTTTTTTCTTTATTAAAGTAATTATACCATTGATTTTGTATGTCAGTCTTCTCTTTAGTGTCAGATTTACAAACAGCAAATAATGACTTCTCATTTTTATATTTCTTGCTTCTTGTATTATCTTGTGTTATATGGTGTTGTACGATTGCCCTCATTAAATCGGCTTTTATTTTCGGGATCTCCCTCCCTGCGTGAGTGCCTTTCTGTTGGCCTCCCTTCCTCCCTGCCTGCGTCCGTCTGTCCGTCCCTCCTTCCCTCTCCCCCCTGCCCTGGGCCGTAGGAAGCGGGGAGGAGGGGGGGGGGCTCGTTCCCCCAAAATTGCCTGAGTCAGGGTTAAACCGTGGCAACTCACACAGGCATGGGACCGGGGAAAGTCGAGAAAAGACAGACTGCAGAGAAAAATTTGAAGAGCATATTCAATAACTCTGTATTAGTACATGGTGTACCTTTTGAGGACCCAGGCCAGCACACTGTTGTTAGGGTTCAACCGTTTTTGCATCACAGGTCGTCTAAATGCACTTGAAAACGCGCACTTAATCATTTATACATATATTTCGAAAAGTTGTAAAGTGAAGTTTTTTTTGCTGAGAATATTAATTTAATGATTTTTTTCAATTCAATATTTTCCCAGAGGGCCCTTTCTGACACAATGAAAGAGGGACAACTGTCGTGTTATTTATTTTCTCAAAGTTGTTATCTGTTGGGAAAAATTGATGACCTGACAAATATCATGAACTGCTGCGCATTTCCTGACTTTTGAAAATATAGATCTTTTCATATTGATGGGCCCAGCTCTTGGAAGTGTCCATTGATGACATTCAAGTGGCTACCGTTTTTGTGTTTTATTGACAAATTCTTAAGGGGCCGCTCACTGAGAGAGGGCTCAATGTTGGAATCAATTGCCGCTATTTTCCTGTTTTTTGAAATCGTACAACCGGCTTTCCTGCACCGTCGTGTGACCACTCGACGGTGGAATGGACTCTCTTCTAAGCTTAATGATGTTTAGCTTTTCATGTTAAGGTGTCCCATTTCAGAAGAGATCCTCTCTCAGTGGGGCAGCTCGGGAGAAATATTCGTTTATCCCTCTATACAAGTAAATCCGACCAGGCCCGTAGGATGGCAAAAGTTATTTGGGAGGGGGGGGGTGGCACAAACCATTTCGACTTCGCCAAACAACCCTATCCCCCGTCGCCACAACCTCCTCCACCACCCATCGCCCTTGCGCTCCCGATGGCACCATATTTGTACCGAATCTCCCACCCTAGGTGGGGGGCATAGTGGTAGATTCAGGGGTGGCGAAGGGGACATGGCCCCCCTAAAATTGTCCCAGATTCCATTTGGTAGCCGGTTCAGGGATGCGAATTTCTGACGGGTAAAACCCTGGCTAATACTCTGCTCAGCCTCCCCAACTCAAAATCCTGGATCTGCCCCTGGGACATTACCAGGGACGAAGCCATCAAGCGTTGAGTAACCCTGAACCAACACGGATCAGCTCGTACCGGCCGTCTGCGCTCGCTCTAAGTTCAAGATTTGCTTTATTGTGATCCAGTTTCGAGAAAACTGTATTATATTATGGTCATTCTTAGTACAAGGATTTTTTTTTGAAAAGGTGAGGTCCCGAAGTCCCTGGTTTAGTGAATTTTGGGGATGTTTTAAAATGCCTAGTTGAAACACGACCTTTAGTCCAGTTTCTGGTGGCTGGGGAAAAGGATATTGTGTCCCAATAATGTACACACTTTCTGAACGCCTGGAGTTCAAATTCATTTCCCATGGATAACTGAGATTCTTCACCGGCCAACTGCATGGTTACATCTTATTTTCAACGTTGGTACATCAGTCATGACGTGCACGCGAATAAGGACAAGCAATCGATTCAGTTTGCACCTCCTTTGTGTTTTTATTTTCCAGTAGTATTGAGCAATGAATAAGAAACCTTTCCAAGGACTGAGTTTAACTTTATTTATTTAAGGATTTTAAAAGTTTTTTCTATCTACTGTTTGTGAGTCCAAATTTCATTAGTGTCTTTGAGAGTTATTTTGGATATGCAAAAGTCGTCTATAAGAGCACTTTAGTATTTGGGGAACGAATTATAGAGTTTTTCCAACTTCAGGCTGCAATCAAATTCACTGAAACATCATATCAATTCTTACAATATTAGCTTCTAACTGTGAAAGATCATGTATGAATGTATCGATTTTCGTAGATACATAAACAAGTAAATCAGAAACCAACGTGATGTTATAAGCAATTTCCGCATGCATGCTTGCACACATTTGACGGGTAAGGGGAAATAAGGGAGATGGGGCATTAGTATTAAGGTGTATTTTTTCTCATTTCAAAGTTAGGCCTACCTATAACGGTTCCCGAGGTAAACTTGAACTCCGCTGACAAAAACACTGAAATCTTTGTGTATGATTGCGAGAGTTCTTTGAGTACACCCTTTCGACATGTACACGGTCATCACAAATACTGTAGTAGCCTAGATAGCAGTGCTTTCCACACATGGGAATTCCTTACAAAGAGATACTGTTCTTGTGATACTGCTGGAAACAGTAACAATATTTCATAACTAAATATCGGAGATAGTCCTTTTGTGTAATTCACAAATAGTGCTCTTTACGTTCTTCAAAATTCACCCTTTCGATGGCGGCAATCCTACTGAATTTTTTCACATTTTGTTTGTTTTAGTCGAATGGCTGTGCTGTGCACGAATGTTTTGGGTTTTTTGATGAATTTGGAGTCTCAACGTGCATCGTGAATACTTGGCAGTGTCGGATTAACATGTATAGGGGGACAAAGAGACATTTCCCCCGAACTGCTCCACCGAGAGAGGGTACTGTCTAAAATGGGACACCCTAAGATCAAAGGCTAAACATCACTAAGCTTGGAAAAAAGAGTGACTGCGTTCCACCGTCGTTTGGTCCTAAAACGATGCAGGGAGTGACCTCCTTCAATATGAAAGTCAATCATTTTTGCTGTGGACAATGCCTCAAGCTGTATGACCAAGGGTCAGATCTTTCCAGTTTCACAAGTCACTACTGAACTGGGTAAGTAACAAGTTAAGACCAGTTTTAAAGTGGCCAGCTCCAAGCTTAAAAGAGCAGTGGCTGTTTGATTCTTTCCTCATGATGAGTAATTGCTTTACATGTATCTAACTTTTAATCTTACACTTTATCGGTACGTAATTCCATTCCGTTTTTTTTCACCTCTTTCAAACCTAAAACGAGTATCCATCAATAGTAACGTTTCAGTTTTGTATATACAGTGTATCTTTCTAGTATTAAATTAACCAAGTCACGATAGAGCGAAGTTAGACAACTTCACTGACGTTAAAAACGAAGGATATTACGATTCGTCCAGATGAACAACCAGATGTGAATCACAACTTCCGGAATTTTCAATAAAATATATTTCCCGACGTTGTTGACGTTTTATTGGGATTAAAACTGAAAAAGAAATTATCCCTCACTAAATTCTTACATATAATTGAACATCTCATGGTGTTGAACTAAAATCATGAGAGAATACGTTTTGACTACGTTTTGGAATATATTAGTTTTTGTGTTTCCTGTTAATATTTATTGGTAAATAACGGAAGGTCGCATAGGCATCAATTACTTGGTCACTGCAGATCTGCAAGTTGTTGAGCCACCGAGAAAGCGTCCTTCAGTCTAGGTCAAAGACTTTTCATATTCTTCTACATAGCAATTATTCACAGCTCATACCCTTACGAAAAATTCCAATAGGATTTCCTATTGGATACCTATAGGAAATCCTATAGGATCCAACAGAAGTCCAGTGGATTTATACCCAATATCCTATAGGATCCAATAGGTTTTCCTATTAGATCCTAAAGGAATCCTTTAGGATATCTTATAGGAAACCCTATATGAATTCTAATGACTTTTAAGAAATCCAGGATTTCCCATCATGACATTTTCAATGCATATATAGTAATATAAAACTAGTGTTTTTAACAAAAGAAATTCTATGGAAACATTCAAATGGAACACAGGTAACCCCAAAGTTCTTGTAAAGCAGTCAACTCTGTTCTTAAGCAAGGTCTATGTTACAAATGGTTCACCAAACTGGGTGCTTCAAAAGACCTGTGTGTTCTTTTTTGCTTTTCCAAAACATGTTCAAGTAACTCAATATTTAAAAGCTGAATGCTATAGGCTTTTATATGTTGTTCTCTGATAGTCAAAGCTGTAAGCTTATATCGAGTGTTTTAATGGGGCTATTCGTAGAATTCTCCTCGCGGTGTCGCTGCTGTACTAGTGGTGATTGAATTGCGCATGCGTGGCTGTCTGCATGTAAACAACTGGTAAAAGATGGAATTTTTATCAAAATACGTCGTCGCGCTAAGCCTTATTACTGCTAATTTCCCTGGTGCAAGT
>NMRA01000457.1:0-37008 GCA_002633005.1 Phoronis australis | reverse complement strand
TATCTCCTCTGCACGGTACAAGCCTTCAAACCTAAAAACCAAAGGTTACGTGAAAACTGACGTGATAGATTTCCATTTCAACGTGTAATAGATTTCCAGAAGACATATGATAGGGAGTAAACAAATAGTCTAATGCAATGGATATTTATCACTCACGTACCCTTTGCCATTGGGATTGGATTGTAATCTTCATTAACCTGTATCGAGTTGACAGCATAAACATTCAGCATTGATTGATGTAACTGTCACTGATAAACTTTTAGAAATCATGCCAAACAATAATAATGCTTTGATGTACGAAAATATCCCGATTGCTACGTCAAGTATCGTATCACATATCACAACATACAAAGATTAACCAGACTCTGGCTGCCGACTGACTGCCGCGAAGTCGAAATCGGCGAGTGCCTCAGTTAACAGGCATCGGTAGAATAATCATGGAATCATCGTTAAAATAACCACAAACCTTACCTTTGTATGAGGTCGTGCTTACTTCCTCTCATAGAAGCACCCTTTTTACGCAATCTCAGATTCAGTTGGCACGGCTGCAAGCCATTTCACCATGTATTTAAAGGGCTCGCGAAATCGAGGCTGTTAATCTATCACCACTAGTACACGCACGCCCTCTAGTTATTGTAGATTTTCTGAATAGCCCCATTGCTGTAAAGATAAGTGTTCATTGAATCGCCTTTCAGTGACACCTGTTGTTCAGTTGAAAAACTGTCCATTTTAGCCACTAAGCCATACACATAATCAAAGCGTTTCCTTAGAAGTTTAGACACAACCTTATAATTTACAACACCAGAAATGAAACATTTATGATGACAGCTATATAGCTTACCCTTTTATGTTGTTTTAAGACAATTTTATCTACAGGAAGTTCAGTACGATTCTATAAGCTCAATAAGATCCTAAAGGAAGTTCAACTGGATCATATAGGAAATCCTGTAGGATCCTATGGAATTTCCTATAGGAATCCTATAGGATTTTATATTGGATCTTATAGGATTTCATATTAGATCCTATAGGATTTCTTATTGGATACTATTGGAAATCCAATAGGATCCTGTGAAATTTCCTAAGGTATCCAATATGAAATCTTACAAAAATCCATTAGGATCTCCTATAAGAAACCCTATAGGATTTCCCGTAAGACTTCAATATATCCAGTAGGCAGTTCACTAATATTCTTTTGGAAGTTCAGTACGATTCTACGAAGCAAGTAACAAACACGTGTTAAGACTCGCCTGAATATTAAAATTTACAAAAATTAATGACTCAGAAGAGCTGAAATTAGATAAAAACAAACCGATATTTCACTACATGTATATACCCTTAGGCTAATTCATTATTAAAATGTTTAGAAATCAGATTTGTGAAAAATTTCCTATAGGATTTTTTCTTTAGGAATTCCTATTCACCTATTTCACGAACGCGGGGCGCTGCTGTCGTGTTGATCGAAAACGAGGCGCCTAGACAAACATGGCATCGTTCTGCAAGGTGGGGTGGTCAAAAGACTTAATAACGTTACCAAAAATCAAGTTGTCTGATGTTGAATCGATCTCCAAAAACATACCAATACGCACGGCAACTCACTTTTACCCTTCTCAGCCATTCCTCCGTAGTTTTCCCTTTTTGGAAAAGTGTGGAAATCAGGGACTTTACCCAGGCTTTTAGTCTTGAAAAATCCTGCTCGCCAGGTGGGCGAGTGCCGGAGCCAGAAAATCTACTCGCACGAGGTTTAGTCACCCGACCGTTGGTGCCAGTCACCACAAACTTGCTAACAGTTTAAATAAAAATCATCGTTTCGTGCACTGATGTCATCATCTATTAGGGCTACCGTATTTGCCCTAATAATTAACGCTCAGGGGGACGCTTTTTGTAGTCTACGGCGGTTAAATCCCGGTCTCTCCGCTGTGACGTATGTGTAACATATGACAGACTTTCTACAAAACTGTGGTGCATTGCTATCAAACTCTGTTGTTAATCTTTAAAAAAATGTGCTGAAATCCCAGGGCAAAAACTTGCCGACTGATGCGTCGCTACTTCGCGATCGTCGACAGGACAACTTGAATTCTTGAGTAAAATTAGTTTCGACTCAAATTACCTCAAATCCTCCCTCCTTAACTTTTCCAAATAGCCTTTCCTAAGATTCTTAAGTTCCTGTGGACTCGGAGTCGGGATTAACTACAGATTAAGTCAAAATCTGCGCTATATGGCACCCGGCAACGAGAAAAATCTGGACGAACACATAATCATGTTGTTGTCACGTGACGTTTGTATTGAAGTGAGTCAACAGCTGAGGTGTGCACCGAGTGAGCGAGCGCGTGCGTGTCATCAGTGTTCATTTGCCAGAGTAGCAGGCCCAATGAGCTATATAGGTAGTTATACTGTATTTATCTCATTGAGCACGCCCACATGTAGGCCCTAGCGCGCGCTTCTTGGCCAAGTTTCGATTCGCGGTTTTTATAATTTTACGTGTACAAAGCAATCTGGATTCCTGTTGTGGGAGAAAATTTGTACGGGAAAGATACAATACCAATCCCGTTGACCAGTACGCTGCGTCTGTTCGAAGGGCCAGACCATATAGTGTGACACTTTCCTCGCAAGATCAGCAAATCTTTTGCTTTCTTTTTGAAGCACTGCGGTACGGTTTGAAGTGTACAGCCACGGCTAAATACCGACATAGGGGCGAGGCTCGTGGTCTACTAGAAATTCCGCGCACAATGATTTTTCAGGACTGTCGGATATTATTGATAAATTGAATACATTACTGGAGAATTTTAGAACTGTGAGGTAAGACATTTTTCGCACAAATATATACACACTCATGGACTGGGCCCTTATTTTAGCGAAGTCTGGAAACGAGTGGGGACGCTTATAGGGGCATGGGCGCTTATGATATCAAAAGAAAATTGGCTAAAATGACATTGTACATTACAAAAAGGAATCAGTTCCAAGAAATATGGTATTTCATTTGCTATGAGCACATGGACCGATCTTCCACCTTTCTCCTATTTTCTTATTTTCGGACTAGTCCACACATTCTTTGTGCACGACCACACACTGTGATTTTTTGACGAATCGCGTAACGGGTGACATGTACTGAATCGTTAGGGTGGCACTGCGCCGATGTTTTTTACTGCCCGAGCATCGACACGATGACCAAACTGAACCTTAAATTCATGATAAAAACAGCACAAGGAAGAAAATTATTAGATATTCATCTGGGAAACGATATATAGTGTTTTTGCGCTTTGAAATTTGCTCGGCCACCTGGACGACCGGCAAGTCAACTTCTACTCGCCCAGCACCATTTTTACTCGCATTGGCGACTGGGCGAGTGGCTAAGTATATACCTGGGAAGGATACCGACGAGTTGGAATTGGTACGTTCAGGCACTGCACAGTACACCATCAAGGCCAGCTGATGACCGCTCACGAGGTTTTATCAGTGTGCCTCGTTTTCGATCAGTATTTAAAGATGGCGAGGGAAGACGGCGCTTTCGTGAAATAGGTGAATAGGATATCTTGATCCTATAGGAATCCTATAGGAAATCGATATTCCTAAAGGATCCTATTGAATATTTTCGTATGGGTAATAGTGTTCTGCAAATAAATGAAATCATAATTAAACCTTGCAATTCTTTATTTGATATTTTCCGAATAAAATAAAATTTTTGTGATAACTACATCAATATGGCGAACACTTATCGTCCTTCTAACAGAGTTCCACTTGTATCTGTATAATCATAGAAAATGTGCTCTACAGTTTCAGTGCGTTGTTTACAAAAAGATTCAAATCGATAACATTGGTTGTATAAAGAAAGTTCTGTGGAAGATATATTATAAACACGACGTGTCATCATTACAGTTGCAAGGTATGTAACATAAGTACTAAAAGTACTTCCAACTTTAAATATAAAGTCCAGTTGCGTGTATTTAGACTGGGTCGCTAGGATTACAGAATTTCAACACAATATAATAGAAGGATTCACACCCAACCCCGCTAATAGAATAATAGTAGATATCAAATGGCGTAAGTGGACCAATAAAGCACATTTCCGTATTAACACAAACTGCAGTTCAACGTAACAGTATATACAGAATATAATACCATGGGTGAAACACTCTTGAACAGACTCCCCTTTCTTACATGTACATGTACATGTACATGTATATACTACAGTACATTAACGCTACATTACATTTACGAGCGATTGGAAAAGTTATTATTTACCCACTGAGGCGGACTTATATAAGACGTGTTATGAAGAATGTGGTCATGGATGACTACTTTCGAGGAATTGGGCTAATTCACCGGATCACGCTAAAAAATCTGCATACTTGAACACTTTCACGTAGTCGGTTTTCTCCTCCAAAACGACAACCTCTCCGGCACCAGTCACAGCAAGGCCAGTGGGACGACTGACGTCGTTACCGATTACACGTCTGTGTTGTGACTGACTTGACTTTAATACTACTTCATTACTATTACGTACAACGACAAGAATATTTCCCCACTCATCCACAGCTACACCCCATGGACCTAATCTTAGTTGTTCCGTAAATGTGTCAACAATGCTCAGCTGTTGAACGTCAATCACATGTACCCTACAAGATTTTTCTAAATGGTCACTAACCACCAGATGTCCGTCATTGTTTACACAAACATACGCTGGTGCGAACCCACTCAGTCCAAGTGAGTCTTTATCAATCACTTGAGTAATGTTGCAATCAGAGTCAACAATAAGCAGCCGCCCACCTCCTCTATCAGTCAAAAACAATTTTGTCGTCGTGACATATCACACCTCTGCCAAAATCTCCACTGAACATGCCTGGTGCACTGACCTTCATGATTTGACCCTTCATATTGTACTTCACCACAACGTTAGTGCCTTTATCAGTAACAAATATCTCGCCCTCCTTGTTAAAAGTTACCGTCATTGCACAGCCAAGTTTATGTTGGTCTTGGTTCACCTCAAACATAAACTCACCACTGACTCTGTCAAATAACTTCACCTTCTTGACACTGTTAGTAATGAACCATTTGTCATTAACTGCTAGCCCGTAGTTACTGCCTTTTGGCTCTTCAGGCAGTATTGAATTGAAGCACAGTGTCTTAACAACATGTTCCTTCATAGATAGCACCCTGACTTGCTTCTTTATACATGTACGTTCCTTCACTGCACTCACGGCTACACTGGGTACCTCCAGATTATCAGGCTGTAACTTAATCACATGTATGACCACTTCATCTTCCACACTTCCAGTGTCCAACGCCTCAAGACGGGATCTTATATCTTGAAACTGTTGCAATTTTTCAACATCTTGCGCTGATTGTAGAATGTTGTCTACATATTCCAGTGTCTGCTTGGGTGAACTTGCAGATGTTTCCGCTTTTTTGTATTCCTTTTCAGCTTGCGTGCGAGCTGCAGCGACCTGTTCTTTAATATCATCAATGGATTGCTTTTCTTTAACCACAATTTCATGCAGTCTCTTGTCCTTGAAATCCTTGAACATCCCTTTTGCTTGATGAATGAGTTGCTTTTCTTGCTAATCAAGGTTGTCCAAAACCTTCTTCCTAGTCTCGATTGACAGTGCAGAGTGATGCTCTGTAGTCAGTCTCCATGGTGCCAATAATTTCTCCAGGACGTCACTTGCGTTCGCAGCGGCCTTATTCACATTAAACTTTTTGTGCTGATCGTGTTCCACCATGGCGCATAACACGCATAGACAGGTTTTGCAGTCTTCACAATAAATCTTTAGTTCCTCCTTAGTTGTGGTCGCAACAGTGGAAATACTGGAAACGGAGAATTTCTTCAATCTGTTGGCCGTTTTTGACATTCTTCCAATTTTACCACCATATGATCCAAAGAAGTCTTCGTGAAACAATGATACTGTGCACATTGTTGACAAAGACCCTCCGTGCAGTTGATACACATGGATATTGCGTCACGGTGCAAACTGCGGAGTCGACAAATTTCACATTTCACCTCAGAAGATTCAGGGAATAATTCACTTATTGCTTCGTAGTATGTGTTGCGCTTGAAGCCTGTTGCGCCATCTTGTGGTACCTTGAACTTGGTGTTGCACAACGGACTCGGGAAAGACCCGTTCTCTTGTCTTTCTTCCATGTGCCGTTCAATGCATTGTTCACAGAACGTGTGAAGGCAGAGCAACATTCGAGGATCTTTGATGCGTTCCAAGCAAATGGGACATTCAAGTATTCGATGAAGTTCGCTGATGTCTTTGCCATACCAACTGTAAAAATAAAGAACAGTGTTATTAAAAATGCAACCCGTATTGTTATTGAAGTATGTGTAATTGTAGTAATTTAAATGTAGTATGGTGTTTAAAAAGAAAAAGCGGTTGTGTACATCTATTGCTCAACGCTTAAACAGTACACACCATGGGTTTTTGCACATTTTGAATTACCGGTGGCCACGGACTAAATGTATGACGTAAAATTTAGCTAAACCCATGTTTATTTTGTGTAATTAGCTCGAAATTTGGATTTTTCTTTCAATTTTGCCAATTTTCACATTTGCCGCAATGTGACGTCATGGGTTGAACACAAGAGATCAGTGACTAGCATTGAACAATGGCGGAGAGCAGGGAATTTGAAAGCGACGACGATTATGAGCAAGAAATGAACAAATACTATGAAGAAACGTACGGGAATGGTGGCCACGATGAAGAAACGGGGTTGCACGAAAGCGAGAACAAGTTTAATGGGCTTCCGGCTGCGTACTTTTCTACTTTGAGCCTTACGAACTGGAGCCTCCCGCGAGAGAAGCGGCTTCGGGCTCAGCGAGTCAACCCAGTCATCACAGACGATCCTGAATTAAGAGCTGATGTTTCTGAATGATAAATAATGTCCTTTATTGAACCAGGCCTTCATCGTAACGTCTCCTGTGACTGGAGTCGAAACACGAGTCCTCAAAGTGGGCAGAACACAGAGTGGCCCCGGACCGAATCGCTTGGTCCACGATGACGTCCCACACTCTCGTTCGGCGCACGAAGCGATGCCACTTCTGCGCAACGTTGGTGTCCTTTGGAACACCGAGACGTTCTCCGCCTGGCTGCTGTTGCTGCAGCCTCCGGAAACACATCTTTTGATCCCTCTACGAACCTTCTCGACGCTAATGTACTTTGCTTTCTCTTCACTCTATACACTTTGTCTCTGATCCAAACAGTATGGCGAACGACTTGGGTTCAACCCATGACGTTGTACATAATTATTATTTTTTCAATTTTTGCGTGTTTCTTTATGAGCTGTGCACTAAAGGCACTGAAATCAAGTAAGATTTAATAATATAATTTATTTTGAGGTACTAGCGTCATTTTGTGTACACTTTAAGGGCTCCAAATGCCAATCTTTGCACCTGGATAACTGCAGCGTTGCATCAAGTCGACACAGGCGGGAACTTCCCAGTTTTGTCTTGAAGCTCCCTTGGTTATCAATCTCTTCAGAGCTTCAGGGGACATTTAATTCCCCTGCACCAGAGAGAATTTTAAAATCAAAGGAAAGAGCGTTCCACAGAAACCTAGTACTTTAATTGCTTATATGCTCGAGAAGAGCTGAGTAATATATTGTTATACACCAAGGCATCCTCCGCAGAACGAGTGCGGGCATTTCAACATTCGTGGATTTTTTGAGGCGCTGCTTGCAAACGGGAAATTCATGGATTTGATATGAAATTTCTGAGTCTTTGCTGCGTGCCATATTTTCTGTAAAAACAATGCATACTCATCAAAAATAAACGCATCCGAATCATTTATTGACATTGCTGTGTTAACTGCACAGATATCTAAACCTCTCTCACCTTTGTCACATGTGAAAATGACGCGCCTGGGGATTGTATAGGTTATTTCAGACTAGCTTCATCGAGAAATGATATGAAAATGGATTTTTTATATCACGTTATAAAAGTAGCACCAGGGTGTTAAGCTTAAATACAAAGAAATCCACGCTTTATTTTAGAAAGTTTACGCACACAGTACAAAATCTATGGGTAAACAACTTGTGTCTACTGGGAATGTGGTCGCACGTGAGTTGGTCGTTTCATGTCAGCATGTTGTCTATGGATATTCTCGCAGTGTGCTTTAAGAAACTCTTGTCGCTGACACTGATTTCATTTGTTAAATTCATGTATATTGTGTACGTACCAACTGATTTATAACTTCAGATAAGATGCGTACGAAGAACGAAAGACGTGCGTGATGTGGATGATAGTGTGTAGAGGAATAGAATTCTGAATAAACAACCATAAAGTGAAAGAATTTGTCCTCATAACGTTTCAAAACTATTTTAATTGCCCTTTCAAACCTGATAGAATGCAAAATAATTTGACCTTATTAACTCTAATTTGCATGCATAATTGACTCATAGTCGTTGGTCATACTTAGCATAATTGCTTGTGAGCATGTCTCACAAATCAGTTGGAGGTATCGGAAGTCCTTTGGCTCAATTCTTACCGGTATGTTAACTTGGACTTCCAGTTCATTTTAGGCACTTTCAACGTAAAAGTCTCAACTTAAGGTCATCCTAGGTCAAAGTCACGTGACCATTTCCCGAAACCTCTATTTTTACCCCAATTGCAGATTGAAGGGATTGGTCTTTGAGATTAACTAAGATGGTGAATTGTGAACTGAATCCTTCATTTTCGTGACACAATCTTTCGGTCTTTAGAACTCGGCACGCTGATGTTGCTTGACTATTTCTAAGCCGACTGCATTGCTGTGCAGCTTTATGTGTAAAACTTCCTTTAACTTTCATTAAGTGCAGATTGTTTAAGTGTCGAGTATCATGATTTTATCACACTAGATCTTATGATGTTCTGACCTCCCTCCTCCCTCCTGATGAGACATTTCCTTCGCTACAAAATGTTTTTGTGTTCATCACGCATGGTTTCCAGTGGTACTAATTTTTCACCTACAGGATTCGCCACATTAACAGGATATTTGATGGATGACATTCTGTTATTTCACATGTATGTTTTGGATTTGACTTTAAGCCCAATACCACAGAGTACTTAGATTAAGCATCATTTTCAAAAGTGCTAATCGTTGATCATTACGGGCGCGCCAGATATTCGTGATTGGTCTTGAAAGGACACTGTAACATCTGGAAATGTCCCGAAAATGACCGACTGAAACATGGTGCCAATGCAAATAGGCCAATAGGTTTTAGACCCGAAGGAGAAAGTTCTCCTCAGTCGACGGCAAGTTTGCTCATAAGTAAGGATTCAATCCGACAAAACTGGTTCCCCTTTCAATCCAACCGTGTCGCTACTTTTCTTACAAAGGTTGAAAATAAAGTAAAAACAAAAAAAAACATCACAAGCTCCAGGAATCCTTAAAAGATATCCCTACACAAGTCACACTGACCAATCCATCTAGAAGGAGGAAGGGGGTGGGGTGAGGACAACCACGGGTATCAGGGCGGAAAATAACCGTGTGCAGGACCGTGGGAAGCCCATGCAATATCACTACCAATTATACGCCTTGGCCATCACCAATTTTGCCGTCATCGCAAATTTCATAGTTAGTTGAATGACAGTCCCAACGTTTTGCACTGCTAATTCTTGGTCCGTGTCGTGCGCTATTTGTTTCCATGACATTTAGAAGAAGAGTAATAAGACTCTTCTCCGGGCATGACCAATAGGCATCGGATTTTTCGTTTTTGAGGCGATAGTGAAGATTTGCACATTGAAAATTGTACTCGTCGTCCACTAAGTAAATCCACCAGTGACGTCACCCTCCCCCATTAAAGTTTTGCTGCTAATTCTGCCCCTTTCTTCCTCAGTCGTAACATGTCAAATTATGTCACCTTGTCTCCTCGGTTGTGTTCACTAAGGAGAAGGGCACAATCGACGAGGACTGGGAAGCACTGGCATTAGTGGACGGAGAGGGGGAAGGGTGTGGCGCAACATTGCCGGTTATCATCTGTCATTCGTAAAAATGTTAAGGCACTGCTTATGTAGCCACACATGGCCATTTCAAATCTACGTCGTCAAATGTTAGTGGTAAGCTCTCGCACAAAATAGCACGCGATTTGATTTGTAAAGCAAATGTTTCTGAACAAACTATTGTCATGATATTTCCATCGATTTTCTAATTCTTCCTGCAAGTAGCCTACGAAGCTTGATTCTTTGTGTTTCAAAATGAAAGTTATAAAAACCATTGCTTACGGCCTTTTAATTTCAAAATTTCTGAATACAGCGACGCTGTGAATACTTGCACATGTTTATGTAATAAATAACGAAACTTTAACTGACACTGTACTACCATTGTAACTTAGGAATCCAAATTGCCACCCTTAAATCTGTAACCTCCCTTGTTCGGCTTCCGGAAAGGACTACTCGTCAGATGTCTGTGCTTATGCGTCCTTGAACTTCCATTAAATCGGATTTTTATTAAATCTTGCTTCTGAAAATGCTCGAAATGAGTCGTATGCTTTTGGTTCCACGTGGAGTTACACACATACGATCATATAATTAATAATCTATGCAGAATAGGTAATTCTCGCTAACTTGGACATCTTACACCGTTTTGTACTACAACGAAAGAGCACGACTTTAAGAAACACGGTGATCAAGGGAATGAGAATCAAAAAACGATGCTTTAAAAAGTGTTTATACCTTGAGAAGGATAACTTGGGCTTAAAATATTTTACGTAATTGTTTTACTCCAGGAAGAACGACACACTGAACACTGAAATCTATAGACATCTTACATGTATAAACACTCTCCACAAGATTAAGCAATATTATTCTCATGCAATATTAGAATAGATCAAGTTAATATCATTACCTTTCGAGCACATAACATTTCAGCAAAAACAATCTTAAAACATTGTAATACCCCTTCATCAAAACTTTACCAACAAGTTGTTGGCTAACAATGTTACTATAGGTTTCGTTAAGCCGCTCCAGCGATAACCAGTACAAGTGTTTTGTTATGAAAAAACTGTTGCTACGAAGGTTTTTCTTAACTGAATAAACACATGAGTAAATCTTCAAAGGAAATCATTGTAGTGCTTGTTGTGTAAGTTTCTTTTTAGAGACGCACAATCTATAAATGACCCAGATGTGTCGTTAGAATGTGTTGATTGCTAATCTTAGACACCAAGCGTTGAGGCGCATCTGAGCCGTGTTATGTGGTTTCGCGCGTCACATTTGATCATCCTTTGAAACTAATAATCGAAAAAGTTCTGAATTTTAACATTTCGGAATATATCGGCCACTGCCTTCGTTTTTGATTTCAGGTCTAAACTAAGGTTTCCTTTATTCTGACAAATGAATTATGAAGAGCTCTTGAAAGTCGCCCCACATGTCCCCATATATTTAGAAGAGGTATACCGGACGTGCCGCTGAGAAGGACAACTTTTTTACGACAATTTTCAGTACATGAGGGCCCTTTTTCTGACCAGCTTCCCCGAAAGAGCAACTCTTCTGTTCTTATTACCTATTGTTCGTTTGATATTCCTAAATTCTGGAAATCTCCCATTTCCAACTACACAAATTTATTGAGAGTTTTTAATGTAACCTTTACTCATCTGTGACAGCACTGCATCTCTTCGAATGCGATTTCAGGCCTAGACAGAATTTAACTGTGTAAAACTCCCAGCAAAAGAACTACACTGTAAGTTGATGAAAAGAATCCCTACGAAATGGCAATGTTTCTAAAACTAAACCCATCCAAAGAACTTTCTTACAAAAAGCGTAAATCGATCCCGCTCTCTAAATGTTTCCATATCTTTATTTTCCAGCAACAGCTGATGCTAAATTTTTGTTTAATTGTATGACGAGTGAATCCTGTATTTGCAAACAACTAACAGTTCGTTACCCCTTTGAGACTATGCTCGGTGCAGAAAATGACCCGCTTTGACAAGCCAACTTTTAGAGTCCGGTCGTAAGCATTAACGAGCTATCAAGTCTTTTGAAGCCCTGAATCACTAGCAAAGAACAAGTTGAGAATAATTCTATAACTACAAGTGTTCTAAATAGTTTCTGGTGATAGACGGCGGGTTATAACCGCTTTGAGAAGTATAGTCTCACTATGTGTAAGTTACAATAACCAAAGTTACGTCTTACCTGTAGTAATAAGGTTGAACAAAGTCGGTGAATCTATTTCAAAAACTTGTTAACAGTTCCAGGCATGCTAGACTTAACACGAATATAGTGGAAAGCAACTTAACTGTTGTAACGACAAAATAGGCGCCTCATAAGGTCATTCTATTTTTAAAAGAGAATGCCACCCAAAAATAACAACCTATTTTGTATCAATTTAGATCGAGTAGTTCTACTCGATAACGGCAGGTTCGGTTGCGTTACCTGACACCTGACGGCAGATGGAGGTTGAAATTATCCAATGACGTCATTGGTTTCACACACAGGCTGTTCAGCAGTTCACAACACGGGTTACTGGTTTCAGCTTATCGCTTTAATTCATCGTTTAACACCAATAAATCATCAAAATTCGACGTAAAACCCTTAAAAATACACCGAGTTCTTATAAAAACGTGTTGTTTTAGTTCGCTGTTACGGATTTATTGGTATTTGGACACACCGCAGCCTACAAAGTTCGACAGGCTAATTTACCAAGGTCCGTAGCAGGAGTTTGGGTTCTGTTCGGAGATAAATTCGAAGTATTCTTACGTGAAATACAGACAGGAGAATCTAGATCTGTGTTCTTTATACTTGTGATTTTTTGAGTTCTAAACACACAAAACGCTTGTTATCCCGGCCAGTGGTTCGGAACCCGATCGGACCCGGCCGAGAAATAGGCCACTTCCACAGACCGTCAGGGCAAAGGTTGTACAGAAACAATGATTTGAATAACGTATTTGTATTCTAGATTCCTCTAACATGTGACAATATCATATAAAATCGTGTAATTGTTTCAGAGCAGCTTTTTAGTGTCAGCAAACACTGAATTAGCATGCGCTCACACGGCCTCGGTGCCCGGTCAATTACCTTTGTTGCCGGTAACGCAGTGGTTTATTCAGTGCTGGCTTCTCAAAACATTTGCACTCACGAGCACTCCACGGCATTACCGAAATTGTATCTAATGAGACAGACTTTGTTTCAGTTTCATATAAGCATCGGTTAGGATAATTTTAGGGCGAGAATAATTCATTTTGAAACAGAACGCAGAATAATAAACGTCTACATGGCAACTCGCCCGGCGCCAATCCCGACTTAGTCAAGAGCTCATCCGACGAAGACTTCACGGGTCGGATCATTAGGTTTTACATGCTATCAGTTCGAACCAGAATACACTGATAGAAATACTAGAGAGGCGCCGTGAACATACATAAGCAACGGAACGTACGGATAGTTCTTTGGTAAGCCGGAATTCGTCAGAGAAATCACTGTTGACGAAATGCCGGCCACAGACACGGAGATGTTTCATGGCCTCATACTTGCTATTAACAGCATACCTTTCATTCTTCACTACCGCAAGCCACTTCCTAAGCATTTCGGGCTCTCGAGGAAGTCGAAAAAACGATATACCCGCTTTCTTCGCAGCTTCATAGTTCAGACAAGCAGGAACCAATACACCGATAGCGGCATTCGCCCTGCAGACGAACCACTGACGGTGAGGTGACGTGGCAGTTAAAAACCGGAAGTAAAGAGTGCTGATACCCGTATAGGTACAAAGTAGCAGGGTATTGTGCTGTTTTACACATTGGGTCGACCACCGTGACAGTACAGAAATTGTTGGTTTGAAAATGACAGTACAGGGTGTCCCAAAAGTAACGACAGTAGTTATGATTAAATGACTGAACATCGACATCGGGGACACAGCTTTTCAGGAAAAGGACTGGTTACGATGCGTATTTATCTCGCACTCTTATTCTAAAAATTGCAAATGTCTATCTATATATAACATT
The DNA here is from genome assembly GCA_002633005.1 of Phoronis australis. NCBI lineage: Eukaryota > Metazoa > Phoronida > Phoronidae > Phoronis > Phoronis australis. The sequence continues at coordinate 23,106 of NMRA01000457.1, read as the reverse complement.
CTCGTGGATTTCGGAAGGTGTCCACTTTTCCGATCTGGAGTGCGCCCTCTATGATCAATTAACATTCCAGGTTCAGTGACATGGAGAAACCAGCATTTTAGGCAAAATGTACATTACGTATATCTATCATTTATATTCGAATCATAAAAAACACTACATTGCTTAATTGTGGCTGCCAGAAATCACATCCTTGTCAACGATTTCTGGAGAACAACGAACAACACTGATTCCTTGTTCATCAGTAATTCAATACCACATCAATTGTAAAATCCATCGTCTATGTTAGAATAGCCAGTCAACCACCAACTATAACTATTTATCGTAACGTTTGGACGAATTCACAGAGGAGCTGATGCTCTAAGAAGGACACGACGTGGGAGGAACGTGATGATTTAATTTGACCCCGAGTGAAGGAAAGTGTGGTGGTGATGGAGCCGGAAACTGCAATTGAAAGTATATTACACAACTATGTTTTGACTTTCACAGTAAAAGTGATGTTCGCTTCCACTCATAAGGTTGATAACTTCTTTCCATTAACAATGAAGCAACATTTTCCAAGAGGAGATACGGGGAAAAGGTAGGCCTATATGGGTGTCCATATTCTTAATTCATGAAAATAATGTTTTTCAGAATAGGTAAAACAATTTAAATACCATTTTAGTCATTTTACTAATGTCCAACTGCCCATTTAGAGTTCGTGACCTTTCAAATTATAGACACCATGAGCAGTACACACGTGCTAGATGTGTTGCACTAGCTAGCAAAGAGTAGATGTTTGAGTGAAAAGATGAGTGAAAAAATGAACAATAGAAAATGTTACAAATCATATTGAAAAATCGTGGAGGCTCAAGTCATCGAACCTTGATGTAGATGTACGGGGTGACATAAGCTTTTACCCATGAAGTTCGGAAACTTTTCAATTCCTATAATTTCCCCACAGTTGTTTCTGTGTTAGAGTTCTGCATAGCTGACCTGAACGGATGTGAATTTATACTGAACCACTATGACTTTCTGCTGTCGGAAGAGCACAAGTTCTATTTGAAAACTATTTTGAAAGATTATGTTGTTAAGTTGATGAATCTGTAAGGATTAGTTCCAAATGTATTAAGAACGGGTATCATTAACGATGAGATACCCTTAGACTTTAAATACGCCAAGGTCGTATCACCGCATAAAAAGAAAATTATACGGCACTGGGGAACTACCCACCAGTTTCCATCTTATCGACCACACCCAGCCACGATCTTAGAGTGGGTCATCCACAATCAATTATTTTTATGTTGACTGTGATCTCCAGTTGGGTTTCCGTTCCATCGTGCCATGGAAATTTGTTCCGCACACCTACATATCACATTCTCAAGAAACATGACAAAGGAGATTTTACTGGAATAGTGCTAATTAACCTGCAAAAAGTGTTTCATACCGCAGAAACAACGCTCAGTAATCAAGAAGCTTCACATTTAGACAAGCTTACCCTATCGTAGTTTGCCAAATATTCAAATTGTTGAAAGCAAACCGATACAATGGGAAATGCTAAAACAACTCCAATCACAATCGATGGGGGCGTGCTGCAGGGACCACGTCTCTCTTTGTGCTTACCAGTCTTGTTGTGTGCATATCCGACATTGTGATGTTAATGGCTAGTCTGAAATATTACTAAGAAATCCAACCCGGTTTTGACATAATAACAAATATTAAAAACGACTTTTCCATCTTATTTTTTTGGAACAAAACGATGTTAATTAAGACACATCAACTCTCAAAAAGGTTTGGAGCAAAATTCAAAACTGCTTACAAAGTCTGCTTTAAACGGAAAAGCATGACTAACTCATTGGGCGACACTATGCGGAAAGACCAACCATCAACAACCCCATTTGCCTATTTGTGAAACAAAAGGTTTGAATTTTTAGTTGAAACCTACTTTTATCACTCAGGTGACAAGCCACTGATTCATTTAGAAGGTGACAAAACAAGGATTTAGTATCATTATATCCATAAAACTAGGCCAGAGTTCTATGTTGTATCGTATGACAGCCGTAACCAAGCTCCTTCGCCATCTTTTCAGACTTGCTAACGTCAAAGTCTATTTCTTTGTGTGCCTAGCCTTCTTCTTCTTTTTCTTCCTCTCCACCATTAAAGTATCATCAATTTTGTCATGAAAATCAACATACCATTCATCGTTGTCATCAGAATCGTTTCTTTCGCCTTCAAACAGACTAGACCAAAGTTTCTCTTTCGTCGCGACAGTACCGTATCGTTGCGTTGGAACAATAACCTTTTTACTTGGTGCTTGGACCTGCTCTAACGACGACACAGAAATTTGCAGATTCTCAAGCTCTTTAGAGACATTCATTCGTAATCTGGGTATTTTCAAATGATTATGTAACTTGAAAATAGGCATCGTCACTTCAGTTGTCAAAGTTTGCAGGTCTAGCTTCTCAAGCTGAACTTTTATGTCCTGGAACTGCTGCAACTTTTCAACATTTTGCGCTGAATCTAAAATATTTTGAACATATTTCAAAGTCCCGTTGAACGAAATTTCAGACTTTTTTGCTTCGTTGTAAGCCATTTCAGCTTTCTTGCGTGCACTGGCAATTTGGTCCTTGAGGTGACTAATCGATTGCCCCTTCTGAAACTCAATCTCTTTTAGTATCTCGTCTTTAAACTCGGAAAATTTTCGCTCTGCGTCCTGAACAAGTTGTTCTTCTTGTTCATTCACACTGTTCAAGACCTTCTGGCACTCAGCTGACAGCGCTTCAGAGTGGTCTGCAGCCATTTTCCAGGAATCAAGCAACATTCGCATGACGTCATCTGCGTTAATTGCCGCTTCCTCCACATTTCTCATTTCATGTTCTTTGTGTTCAAGCATAGCGCACAACAAACACAAAGGCTTCGTGCAATTTTCGCAGTAAATCTTAAGGACTTCTTCAGGGTGACGGGTGCAATGAATGCGTTGGGAACGACGAATTTCTTCAATGAACTGACCACTTCTGATCTTTTCCAAGCTGGCCACTTTGTGATTCAAAGATGACTTAGTGTAGCAATGATTCTTAGCACAGCGCTGACAGAGATATTCCTGGCAATTAATGCACATAGACAACGCCGGGTTGTCCAAACCTCGGAGTTGACAGAGCTCACATTTCACGTCAGAAACTTCTGGGAAAAGGTCACCAATCAATTCCAGATACATGTTACGTTTGAAACCTCTAGCGCCATCTCGCGGTACCTGAAACTTTGTGTTGCATAACGGGCATGGGAATGAGCTGTCTTTTTGTTTTTCGTCCATGTGTCGCCCAATGCACCTTTCACAAAATGAGTGCAGGCACGGTAAGATTCGTGGTTTCTTGATGCGTTCAATGCAAATGGGACATTCAAGGATTCGATTAAATTCCTCCACGTCTTTACAGTGTGCCATAGTTCCTACAACAAAATCGAATATTTCAAAGATCTTTATAACATGAGAAAAGATTAGGAAACACACACAATGTAGGTAGGCTACACGCGGTGACGTGCACCAAGCGACTTCACCAATACTATACAAATGTGCATTTTGCTTTGCTTAGCTGTCCGTTCGCACGAGTACGAGCTAGTGTACGGGAACCAGTTTTTGGTGCGTTTGCGCGAGACATGGGAAGTTGCCCTGGTGATATATGCTGGAGTTAGGCAACAAAAATATCACGTAAAAGCTGTGCTGTTAACATTGCCTTTTCATCCAATTTCTTCGTTCTCAAATATCGCATCTCGTTTTTTTTGTTGAACGTCCATTTTATGGTTATTTCGTCGTACACAATTGTAAGGGTTGTAAGACTGTGACTTACATACACGCAATGTGTGTTTATTACCATACCTCAAATTCACATTTAGAGATAAGTACGTTTCACGTGTTTAGCTGCATTGAAATAAGTTCTCAATCCCATTGTCTTTGTACTATTCCCACCACACTAGTGCGCGGAGTCGATTGCTGTGCAATCTAGTAGGGTAAACGGTAATCACAGGCGGCAGACGAATAGGACTGAATAATATTTGGCTTAGAGAAAGAAACACGTTCGCACGATTTAGATTTCGCTGGTTAACTTCGTGTCCGCTAGTATAACGGGGCTGTTTCTACACAATTTTAATGTCTGCGACCATTTGAGACGATGTAATCCTTACCCAGGTTTGTGCACGCATATCCCATGCCCACAACTAACATTTTGTTTGGGTTTTATCTATTCCACTGGCAAATCTTGTTTCAGTCATTTTGATTTAGCGTTAATTTTTTTCAAAATTCATTATTGCAGTGAAAAGTAGTCTCCAACGCAGCTTATTTCCTTTCTATATCCCGGCTTGAATTGATGAAAACAAAACTGTTATACTGCTGTTGTTCACCTCGTGGCTAATCGCATTGTTGCTAACATTGGATGAGGATAAAACGGGAAACTCGGGTAAAAGGACATATCGATAACAAGTTACATGTATAACTTAAGAGCGAGACATCTGTGTGAACGCTGAACGCAAGGGAGACTTACTTGTTATGAAACATGCCCAAACAGCCTATCAGACTTTTTGATGGAACGGTAACCACGTGTGCCGTAAATCCTTAACTCACTCTAACGGCGTTTTTTGGTTTCGCGTGCAATACCGCTATAATGGAGGTCTGTTATTCAAATGAACTTCCCTGTGTGATAGAAAGAGGCACATTTTGATGGTGTACCTGAACAACATGACATACTATCTAAGAGTGGAACAATCTCCCCAAAATCGGTAGATTTGGCAAGTATGCTTCGCATGTGCCAACTCTTAGGAGTTCGATTGTCCCGAAACTTTAATTTCAGCTGCAATAGACACGATACATTGTATTTCGCTCGCCTACGCCAGGATGCCAATAGACACACACCAATAATCAAGCATGCCATGTGAACAAACAAGGTCAGAAATAAAAATATTGTAAGCTTTTGATCCGCAGTGGCGGATCTACGGGGGGGGGTTCAGGGGCTTTAAACCCCCCTCGGGCCACGGCCCAAAAATTAAAAACAAAAAAACAAAAACGTCTCCAGCAAAACAAAAACGGCACCGCCAGCGTGTGTAAACCACGAGTAAGCCACCTTGGAGAAAATGAGGGGGGGGGGTTCACTCTGAAAATATCTTTTTGGATTGTGAATTGCTGTTATGAAAATCAACGCGTTTCGAGTCTTCGTGGCTCATCGGTAAAAAACCGGAGACCAATTGTGCGCGCGCTTCAGACGACACTTCTAAAGTAGCCAAGCATTTTAGATAGATCCACCACTGAAAGAGCAGCTCTATAGCTGATTTCTTTAGGTAACTAGTTTCTTTAATCTAAGATATGTTTTGATTTGATTAGGGGAAATACTGTGGTGCCGCAACCCTGATATTCAGGCGAATTGACAGGCAACGTTTTTACCTCATCTGTCATGCCGTGTCATCCTATTACACCCCACACGTTTGTAACTCAAATTTAACTAGTGTATTGTAAAGTAGTCTCGCGTAATATCATACAGTGTACATGTACATGTAATATTTTTGAAAAAAACTCGTTTTCCGAAGAAATGCTCTTGTGGCGGGCGCCGTGGTCTGGTCGCGAGTCTGTTTGAAGATCACGGCACTCTAACAAGTTATGTCTATACAAGGAATGACCAAGGGGGCACTCACATTAACAAAGTGACCATGGATCAGAGATTCTGCGCGGACTAACCGTCTTGACGTGCACGCAAGTGAGGACATGCAATAAATTCAGTTTTGAAGAGCAATAATTCATTGCTCACTACTACTGGAAACTAAAAACACTAAGGAAGTGTCAATACAACCTTTCCAAGCAATGAGTTTAATTTTATTTATTTAAGGATTTTTAAACCGTTTTTCTATCTGCGGTTTGTGAGTCCGAATTTCATCAATGTCTTTGAGAGTTATTTTAGATATGCAAAAATTTTCTATTAGTGTACTTCCCTTTTTGGGGATCGGGTTGTAGAGTTTTTCCAACTTCAGGCTGCAATTAAATTCTCACTGAAACATCGTCAATTCTTACAAGATTAGCTTCCAATTGTCAAAAATCATCTATGAATATATCGATTTTTGTAGCTACATAAACAAGTAAATCAGAAACCAACCAATTTGTTTAATATCAAAACGAAAAGTTATAAGCGATTTCCGCATGCATGCTTGCAGACTTTTGACGGGTAACCGGGGGAATATGGAAGATGGTGCATTAGTATTAAGGTGTATTTTTGCTCATTTCAGAGATACCTATAACAAATCACGAGGTACTCTTGAAATCCACTGACAAAAAACGATGAAATCTTTGTTTATTATTGCGAGAGTTCTTTGAGTACCCCCTTTCGACATGTACACGGTCTTCACAAATAGTAGCCCAGAAGGCAGTGTTTTCCACATGTGGGAATTCATTACAAGCAACTCATAGAAACCATCTTCAAAAGAGATACTATTCTTGTGATACTACGGGAAACAGTAACAGTATTTTATAACTAACCATCGGAAATAGTCCTTTTGTGTAATTCACAAATAGTTGTCTTCACGTTCTTCAAAATTCCACTCTTTCGATGGCGGCGATCCTACTGTATTTTTCACATTTTTGGTTGTGTGGTTCGAATGGCTGTGCTGAGCACGAATGTTTTGTGTTTTTTTTTTGATAAATTTGGAATATCAACTTCCATCGTGAATACTTGGCAGTGTCGGATTTACATATAAAAAGGGACAAAGGGACATTTCCCCGAACTGCTTCAACGAGAGAGGGTACCGTCTGAAATTTGACTCCTTGAGATGAAAGGCTAAACATCATGAAGCATGGAAAAAAGAGTGGCAATGCATTCCACCATCGTGTGGTCCCAAAACGATGCAGGGAGTGACGTCCTTCAACATGAAAGCCGGTTGCACGATTTCACAGGAAAATAGAGGTAATCGATTCCGACATTGTGCCCTCTCTCCGTGAGCGGCCCCCTAAGAATTTGTCAATAAAAACACAAAAAGGGTGGCCACTTGAACGTCATCAATGGCCTCCTTCAAGGGCGGGGCCACTCAATATGAAAATATCTATAATTTCAAATATCAGGAAATTCGCAGAAATTGATTTTATCTGTCAGGTCATCAATTTTTCTCAAGTAATATACACCTTCGAGAAAAACCTAAAGCGAAAGTTGTCTCCGTTATCCCTTGACAGAGAGGAGCATATGGAAAAATGTAGTTTTGCATTCACAAATTATTGAATTTAAAAATCCAGTAAATTAGTACGCTCCGTGTTCCTGGGGTCATGCCTTGTCGTAGCCGAACAGCTTGCGTATCTCCATGACCTCTAGAGCTTTACCGGCGGGAGTTTAAAACTCTTGACAGGACTACCCATGCCGGGAAGGTCGAAAGGTAGAGATCAGACGAAATTCACCCCAAACACTGCCTAGGGTCACACTAAGGTTTGGCGTAAGGCCAACTCCCTTACCCTGTAAAAACATTGCTCCTGTCACCTACGAGAAGGACAACTCTTACATCAAAACCTGGGCAGACTGGGCATATCAGCCTTAAAAGACAACCAGTCTAGGAGAAGGCCACTCCGAAATAAAACCATACGCTGCCACGAAGACGGAGCATGTCGGCTAATGACAGCGGGCAAACCTTCTGTACCTGTACGACCTACCCTGCAGAAGAGAACCATCTCACCCATAATGGGAACGCTGAAGAAGAAATCCGAAATAAAGCCATACGCTGCCACGAAGACGGAGCATGTCGGCTAATGACAGCGGGCAAACCTTCTGTACCTGTACGACCTACCCTGCAGAAGAGAACCATCTCACCCATAACGGGAACGCTGAAGAAGAAGTACGCTCCGCAAAAGCTTCGCTTTACAAATTTTCTCGGTTTTTCGAAATTTATGTATGATTGATTTCGTGCACGTTTTCAAGTGCTGCAAAATCGGAGTCCATACCGACAATGTCCTCGCCAGGGTCCTGAAAAGGTAAACCATGCTCTGATGCAGAGTTGTTAAATGTTCTCTTAAATTTCCTCTTTTATCTTTCTTTTCTCAACTGTCCTCGGCCCCACAACTATGTCGGTTGCTAGTTTAATCTTGACGCCTGAAAATTTTTGGGGGGCCTGTGCCCCCCTGCCCCCCCCCTGCCCCCCCGATTCCTACGGCCCTGGGATAGTTCAGGTCAGTTGATTGAGTATTGATTATAACTGCTATGTGCCCGCATTTGGCCGAGCCAAATCCCTACTACTTATCTGAAAAACCTTTGAGATAAGGTCTGCTTACGAAGAACCTCTTTGCATTGTGACGATAAATGCGAATTCGTCTTTTCAGTAAAAAACAAGTGCTGATTCGATAAGCCCATATATCTAGCTCATTTCTGAAATAACCTAGTAAGATACAGGGCTAGACTGGAATTTCCAACAGGAACTGAACGCAACCTTTTGACCCTTCGATAGCTTAGCCAAAACATCTGAGCAATGCTGACAAAACTTATGTGAGTGTGATTTTTCTCAACTGAACACATTTGCCATCTAGCAATATTGCCTTACACGTTACTCATTATCAATACGTGGGTGTATGTGTATCCGGGAGGGGGGGGGGGGNGGTGCAGTGAGTCTCATCGAAGATTGAGCTGTGTTTTATCCACATCCATCCGAGCTCGGTACCTTGGCATTCGGAAAAATAATTGCCCGATAAGGATGTCTACTACCATCATGTGGTCGAAACCTGGTTCTTTTATACACATGAGACGATATCAGCGGTACCACAAAAGCATACTATTGTCCAGTCGTTTCAGTAGCAACCCACCGTTTTCGAAGAAATCCGTCCAGTTGTCAAGGTCAACTGTGATCAAAATCACTCGTCGTCACTCAAAAACCCGCAAAATCAAGACGAAACAACAAATGTCCTACCGTCAATTGGTGGAGAGAACGATGATGAAGACAAAAGAGGATATCTGAACACCTTGTAAGCAAAATATCGTAACAAGCTCACAGGTTCTTGCGAGTCGCTCAGTGGGATGTTGCGTCTCCATGTAGGTCAGTATTTGATATTGATGTAAAACTGATTCTTCAGCGACACCTATGGCAAATTTATCGAGAAGCGATCCTCCGAGAGGCTAGAACGATAAATTTAACGGCTGTTTAAATTGATGTTTAAAGAGTCTGCTACACAAATGTAGTTCTAGCGACTAGAATCCCGCCTTGGTCATTTAATAGAAACAAAAAGTAGACATTAATTTACGTCAATTACTGCAATGAAGTTGATCACAAACGGTCCCATAGTCACACAAAGGGTCATTTCTGGGCTTTAATAGATTACTTAGTCTGATACTGATAACGTTAATGTTTGAGAAACTCGACAAGTTATAGCTTATATTAGCTAGGGCAATGATGCGACAAGAATGACAATAACGAACTATCCGTACATTCAAACCTGGAAAGTCCACTCTGAGCTAGGTCCAACTTGAGATCAGTGTTTGTGCGTAAGTAGTAAGTAGTTTAAATCAAAAAGTTAATTTTCTTTAAGGAATGGGGGTTTATAGTCGCTTTAAAGTCGATGGGCACGAGTTTGACGAAAACAGATTTTTAAGAAATCAGAGACAGATTTTGTATGTTATAACTCGAAATGAATCGTGACCTTAGATCTTGGTATCCAAAATCTTAAAGCTGCATTTTCTAAGAAATAATCGTGGATAATTTAATCGCTTCCCCACAGAAAAGTCTATAACATAACCAATTAAACACTAATAATCTTGAACTGATCTTTGCCAAGTACAAGGGTGCTCAGTTCATTCATCGCCTTACGAAAATCATGGCACTATGGGAAACTACGGCTGTGATTATGACTGCAATATGGGCCAGTTTGTGTAACTGCGAAAGCAATAAAGACCTCTGAACCGCAGAGACGGGGTGGGCTAACAAAGAACAGAGTAAACAGCGTTGTGAGACAAAGGACCGGGGAAGGTGATGATTGACCTAGCACATCGACAGGTGGAATGATTTGTTTTAGAAACGGACTGCCGCTTGAAGGTGTACATAATTCAGCTTCCGAAAGTACATCATTAACCAACTGTTTTGTTGTAAAAAATATGAACACTGCCCCAGAAATCGCTATCGCATTATATCCAGATTCTCATTCACTCCTTTGCATTCGCTCACTATTAAGACCAAGCTTACAGGTGTAGGAGACACATTTATGAAATGGTGTATTGTCTGTCAGTAAAGTCAGAATTTGAACCCAGGTCTCTGAGACTAGAGATTGGACCTCAAAGCACTGAGCCAAACTGTCTCCTGGTTTGTTGTTGGAAAGCACTTTAAACCTTTAACAATCCTTATATGCAAGCAATTATAAATCAGCTCCTTGGGAAGTTACTGTCAAAAAGGGTCTTCAGTCGTGGTGGATTCTCCTAGCTGGAGTAAACCCTGTCCACGGAACTTTAAATGTATGGATTACGTCCCTTTCGAAAGTATAAAATTTTCCCCGAAGTTTCCTGCATACCGGCCCCTCTTTTTCGAGTCCACTCTCTTAATGGATTATGTTAGGTATCCTTATTTTCCAGATAAACTCTGTTAAAACTATAGTCGGTTATCTACGGAAATAAACCATACTCTATTACGATGAATGCCATGAATACTTCCGATAAAATAGTGTTTGGTCTGACACTAAGCTTCCTGCCGTGAAACAACGAGAGCCATATCTTGTTTCAAACAAGACAGTGTCGCTGACGTACCTGAGAACTGTAATCTAACTACGCATAAGTTTCAGGTTCTAAAACTGCATCTTATCTTTAATAATATAGTTTATAAAGAAAATGTAGAACAAGTCCAAGCACGGTCCAGGACAGCCTTCGTCTAAATACATTAGAAAACAACTGTTGATGAATTTGCAGTTGGGTGGAGACATATGCTGTTCACAGAAATTCTAGAAACCACGGAACTGTTATTTTAATAACCGAAGAATATTACCATAGTCAAACGATTACGCTGATAAATGCATTTATGTTTGATGACAAACTTCATTGACAAATTTAAGTCTTGCTTCCAATTTTTTAAATTGGATTTAAAATCCTCAGCTTGCAATCAGTTGTTTTTTATGTTATAGCTCATAAATTATTTTACACATTGTACACGTGAGAAAGTAGAAAAAGTAAATTGTATAAGAGCACTGTTTATAGTAGAGAGAGGAAACATTGGATTTCCTCAGCTAGATTTGATTGGAGGCCTAATTCACTGAAGAGCCAAATTATTTCTTATCGGAGCCCCTTGGTACCGTTGCGGCTCTGTTGTTAACAGCTTATGCTACAAGTGGGCGGGCTGGTACAGCATAATTTCTTATATCCAAATGAAGCTCACAGGCGACATTTCAACGTGTATAATGCGTCTTTATTGTCGTAACTTACATACAGTGTAATTTTGCTCTTCAGTGTACCATTTTATCACTACTCATACAAACGTATGGACTTTATCAGATCAAATAGATCACGACGTGAACAGGAACCTGGATCTGCATTTTTCGTTTACCTGTTTGTGTTAAAATTTGTATGTTCTGTCTCTGCAAAAATTGAAGATTTTTTTACTGGTCAGAGTTTACACCGTGTTTCTGGACGGATATTTTTCTCTTAGGGTGTACTTACTAGCATAAATAGATGGCGTACATGGGAGAGGTTTTCACGACCAGAGTTAATTCCTTATCGGCGGGTTCATTGTACGATTGAGACACTAACTCTTCATAGAACTCCTTACTCTTTTTACTCTGTTGTGATGAAAAAGCCACTGCAGATGACATTCGCTAGACATGGACATTGCACACACCAAAACACCACACAGCGAGTTATGAGAGTTCAAATCCCTTTTTGGCAGCAACACTTTCCTAATAGCAACCTTCGAAGAATACTGTTTTTGTATTGGTTTGGAAAATATATAATACATTTTTATGGATGTAAAACCACGGAGAACATTGCATTCGTGCAATTTAGAAATAGTGATATTCAAGCTCTCTATTTACTTATTTACATTTTCCAGTGAATGATATCGTTTTTTCTTGTTTCTGGAGATAAGGCAATGCTGTGCTCCAAGTCTTTCGGCACAATATTCGGGAATTACCGTATGACGTAACTAGCTGCCTTTGTTTTCAACTGATGAGTCGATCGTAAACTGACGAATAATGTACAAAATAAGCGAGCTTTTGCATCACGTGAACAAAATATATTGTTTTCAAAACCAAGTTAGATTTTCCTACTTCCTCTCGTAAATAGTTGACGGTGCTGGACGTTTAGGAGGCAAAGTGGCAATTTCCCTGGGGGCGAGTTTGCAAACAGAAAGTTTGCCAGTCTAGTCTGTTTACTGTTCGAGACCAGGTTCAACATTTCTTGAACGCTACACAAGGCCTCAAGCTGTATAACGAATTGACAGATCTTACCAGGTCCGCAAATCACTTCCAAACTACATGTATGTAGTAACAAGTTTGTACCTTAATGGTAAGTGGTCAGCTCCAGGTTTTCAAAGCACAGCTACAATCATTGCTGTTTTATTCTTTATTGGTAATGCTCTGGTACGCGTAGTACTTAATTTTTACAGTGGTGCTGACGCCTGTTTACTCCAATAAACACATCTCCACACACACACACGCACGCACGCACGCACGCACGCGCGCGCGCGCATACTATATACACTTAGAAACCTCACCGCTGTTTAGTTTAGAAGGAAGAAATGAGAAATACACTTTTAGCTAGCCCAAGTGAAATTTTATTAACAAAAAGTAGTTGGCGTATTGAACTTGAATAACTTTGGAAAAAGTATTTACTCCATTGTTTTGGTATATATACTTGTCAAAGTTTGACTGTGGGTTTGTTTAAAAGGTAGCTATGCTTTGAGATTGTGCGTAGATGGAGAGTAAATAAATAAACTCAGTAATTAATTTATTATATGATAACCACTAATTAAACAAGTGAAACCTGTTGTTAATCAAATAACCAACTACAAAGAAGAGTAACTACGCTAGCGCCCTCCTTAAGGATTACTTTAATCAACCAACCAATATAATCAAATGTCTTACCTGGTATCCAAGCTAGGACTCTCCACATGTTGGATGACTGTCCTGTTGGTGAATCTTCGAACTACACACACTGTATAGCGACAGCGTACTTGCTGGTCACCGTCTGTGGTGATGCAACACTTGCAGACAGTTTCTGCTACCCGCGATTCTTCTTGCTGGTCACAGTCTCTGGCTGGTGACGCAAGACTTCAGGTAGTATCTTACTACCCACGATGCAAGTGACAAGCTCTTAGTTAACTTCCTGTTCGTTAACCCTTGCCTTTGCCAAGCAGTGGCGGATCTACGTTTTCAGTAAGGGAGGGGTTTAGGATTCCCGCAAAGGTCGAATCCGAGGCGCGTGTAGTTTATACACATCTGGTGGTCAACTGCTGCGAGAGGTTGTCAAGGAAGGGTTTTCGCACCGTTCTGTAGTACTCACTGGAAGAAACAAGTATTGGGTACAGATTTAACTACGCACTACGTGAAATAAGATTTTGGATATGAAGCAGATAGACTCATGTGAAAATACAAACCAGAATCAGTTTCTGTGCGCTGGTAGACCCTCTGGTGTACTGGGTAAATATGGCATGTATAAAAATAATTTCTATTTCGTTTTCATTGTACACAAGCATAAAAAACCGACATTGTTACAAACTGTGAATAATTATAACTTATTACCTGGGTGTTTCTCCAGGAACGTTGGTCCTATCTTCCTGCTGTCTAGACTGTCGAGGAATCTGTATATCGGATCCAATGGTTTGCTTGTCTTAGAACCATTCTACTCAGATATCTTCGACGTTTGTTCCCAACGCTTGCATTTCGTCAACTGTTGTGTCAATGAGCTTGTCCACCTCTACAATGCAGCATCTCGTTTCGCAGCTCAGTTGGCACTAAGCCCCCTGAGGTTACCAAGTCCATTCAAAAGACTTAATTACAGCATGCGCAACTAAATTTGTTCCGTTCATCATGGACTACTTCAAACCTTGACGATGTATCCCAGGACCCATTTGCATCTCTTGCAATTTTCGAAATAAACGTCCCAATGTGTGAACGCTTGAAACCCGAAGTACCAACATCAAATAAATGCCCATGGGCATGGACGTTTCGTCGGATGGGCCTTTCTGAGGAAATTCCCAGTATAGAAAACCTCAGTGGTGCTTATTGCAGGTAGAAAGACGGTAGGTGTTTAGGTCTGCACTAGGGCTCCTTAGAAGGCCCATTGAACATCGCACGAGTCCCGCAAGACTTTGTTGTGAAAATACAGCCTCCCACAATTTCTGGTACTGTACACTGTTCGCGAATGCGGTCACTTTGTTAATGTGAGTGCTGCCTTGGTCATTCCTTGTATAAACATAACTTGCTATAGTGCCATGATCTTCAAACAGACTCGCGACCAGACCACGGCGCCCGCCACAATAGCATTTCTTCGGAAAACGAGTTTTTTTTTTCAAAAATATTACATGTACATGTACACTGTATGATATTACGCAAGACAACTTTACAATACACCAGTCAAATTCGAGTTACAAACGTGCGGGGTGTAATAGGATGACACGGCATGACAGATGAGGTAAAAACGTTGCCCGTCAATTCGCCTGAAGATCAGGGTTGCGGCACCACAGTATTTCCCCTAATCAAATCAAAACATATCTTAGAGTAAAGAAACTAGTTACCTAAAGAAATCAGCTATAGAGCTGCTCTTTCAGCGGTGGATCCATCTAAAATGCTTGGCTACTTCAGAAGTGTCGTCGGAAGCGCGCGCACATTTGATCTCCGGGGTTTTGCCGATGAGCCACGAAGACTGGAAACGCGTTCATTTTCATAACAGCAATTCACAATGCAAAAAATATATTTTCAGAGTGAACCCCCACCTCATTTTTTCCAAGTTGGTTTACTCGGGGTTTACACACGCTGGCGGTGCCGTTTTTGTTTTGCTGGAGACGTTTTTGTTTTTGTTTTTAATTTTTGGGTCCTGGCCCGAGGGGGGTTTAAACCCCCGGAACCCCCCCCCCCCCGTAGATCTGCCACTGCCAAAATACTTTCTAGATTCTTCCACGAGATGGCTCTGTTGTACAATTGCCTCTGTACACCGTGGCAAGTCTTTATGCTTCAACTACTATTGCACATCTGACTATTTTGTTGATTTTAGCCCATAGTATAATATTCTACTTATTTAGTGATTGGCTAATAAAAACCACACGATCATATCCAATCATATAATTGGCTGTTACAATTTGTTCTCAAAATCTTTTAGAATCTCTAGAGTGCTTTGAGCCCAGAACCCAAAGTTGTAAACACCATCTAAACATAGATTTTGACGTTAAAGTACATGTCAACAAGTTTGACCCCATGATTTAAAAGTACATATGCACAAATTTCGGGCTACTTAAAATGGATCTATTCTTACTAATTACTTAATCAATATTTATTCTGACAATACTATAATATACAATGATTTTTTAACTTGAGGGAACGGTCAGTTGACAAGTGCAATGTTGCTTACGTGAGTTTAAATACAAAGGCAACACACATTTAAGATACTGCTTATCAAACCGACCTCCGACGTTTACATAATAAGATACACTAATGAAATCAGTTGTCTACCATAATTATGGCGAGACTACCATAGTTTGGCGGAAAGAAACTAAAAATGTAACTTTAAAATAAGCAACAAAATGATTGGACATACACCTATCTTGTAATGAACATAACACATATAATGCACACACAAATTATGGAAAACCAGCGTTAATTTCACAAAGACTTAAGTGAAAGCAACAAATCGGGGGTGGTTTGGTGTACAGGATCCAATATTCTATCGTCGTCATGGCAAATATATGTACGCCTTACTAACCAAGAAAACTGCAACTGCCTTTGGGGGGGGGGGGCACAAAAACTACAGCTTCAACTGATTGGGCCAAATACATCAGTTTGATACAAAAGTCTGCTGTTAAACATAAAGGAGACAATGCAAACACAAAATATGGAAAGCCGCGGGGTTGACTACAAGGCGATATTAGTGGAAGGAATTGATGAGAGCTGGGTTGAATCACGGGATCAATCTAAGAAGTCCGCGTATTTGAACAATTTCACGTTGCCAGTTTTCTCCTCCAATGCAGCAACTTCTCCTGGACCTGTCACAGCAAGATCAGTGGGGCGGCTGACTTCATCACTCGTGGCGATAACGCGCGCTTGCTTGGACTCGTCTGATATCAACACCACCTGGCTTGTTTCACGGAAAGCAACGAGAATGTGTCCCCACTCATCCACACATACACCGAATGGAAATGAATCAAGGTGTTCACATGTTTTGATGACTATTGATTTTTTGTAGTCAATCACGTGTATCCTACATGAACTTTCTATGTGATCACCCACTACCAGATGTCCGTCGTTGTCTATACACACAAACGCTGGTAAGAACTCACTCAGTCCAAGTGACTCTTTATTAATCACTTGAGTAATGTTACAATCAGAGTCAACCATAAGCACTCTTCCACCATATTTATCCGTCAAAATAAGTTCGTCCCCATGACATACCATAGCACCCCAATCTTTACTGTACATGTCTGGTGCACTGACCTTCATGAACTGACCTTTCTCATTGTACTTCACCACAACGTGAGTACCTTGATCAGTGACAAATATCTCGCCCTTCTTGTTACAAGTTACAGACATTGCATAGTCCAGTTCATGTTGATCTTGGTTCACCTCAAACATAAATTCTCCATTGACTCTGTCAAAGAACTTCACCTTCTTCTGACTGGTTGTAATGAACCATTTGTCATTAACTGCCAGCCCATAGTTACAGTCTCCTGGCTCTCCAGGCAGCATTGAGTTGAAGCACAGTGTATGAGCAGCCTGTTCCTTCAGAAGTGGTTTTCCGACTTGCTTCTCCAAACATTTCCTCACTGCACTCACCGATACGCTGGGCACTTCCAGACTATCGGGCTGTAATTTAACCAGATGTACTATCACTTCATTTTCCACTTTCCCAGTGTCCAAAGCCTCAAGACGCGATCTTATATCTTGAAACTGTTGCAATTTTTCAACATCTTGCGCTGATTGTAGAATATTCTCTACATATTCCAGTGTCTGCTTGGATGAACTTGCAGATGTTTCTGCCTTTTTGTGCTCCTCTTCAGCTTGTGTGCGTGCTTCAGCAACCTGTTCTTTAATATCATCAATGGACTGCTTTTCTTTAACTACAATTTCCTGCAGTATCTTGTCCTTGAAATCGTTGAAAATCTTCTTTGCTTGATGAATGAGTTGCTCTTCTTGCTGATCCAGGTTGTCCAAAACCCTCTTCCTCTCGGCTGACAGTGCTGAGTGATGCTCTGTAGTCTGTCTCCATGGTACCAATAATTTCTCCAGGACGTCACTAACATTCGCAGCGGCCTTCTTCACATTAACCTTTTTGTGATGATCGTGTTCCACCACGCATAGACAGGTTTTGCAGTCTTCACAATAAATCTTTAGTTCCTCCGTAGGGTGGTCGCGACATTGGAAATACTGAAAACGGAGGATTTCTTCAATGTGTTGGCCGTTTCTGACATCTTCCAATTTTACTACCATATGATCCAAAGAAGCCTTCGTGAAACAATGATACTGTGCGCATTGTTGACAAAGACCCTCCGTGCAGTTGATACACATGGATATTGCGTAACTGTGCAAACCACGGAGTCGACAGATTTCACATTTCACCTTTGAAGACTCAGGGAATAATTCACTTATTGCTTCGAAGTATTTGTTCCGCTTGAAGCCTGTTGCGCCATCTTGTGGTACCTTGAACTTGGTGTTGCACAACGGACACGGGAAAGAGCCGTTCTCTTGTCTTTCTTCCATGTGCCGTCCAATACATTCTTCACAGAACGAGTGAAGGCAGAGCAACATTCGGGGATCTTTGATGCGTTCCAAGCAAATGGGACATTCAAGTATTCGATGACGTTCGCGGATGTCTTTGCAATGCGCCATACCGTCTGTAAAAATAAATTACAGCGCTATTAAAAATGCAAACCAATACTGTTATTGAAGTGTGAGCAATTGAAGTCATTTACATGTAGTATCGTGTTTAAAAGTACAAAGCGGTTGTGTACATCTATTGCTCAACGTGTAAGGGTTCCAAATGCCAATCTTTACCCTAGTCAACAGTAGCGTTGCGTCAAATAGACTGTAAGTGGAAACTGCAAACTTTCGTCTTGAAGCCCCCATGGCTATCAATCTCTTCAGAGCCTCAGGGACATTCAATTTCCCCGCACCAGAGTGAATTTAAAAATCAACAGGAAAAGCTTTCCATAGAGACCTAGTTTCTTAATTCCTAAAAAGCTCGAGAAGAGCTGACTACTATATTACGACACATCAGAATGGCAGCTATTGAAATCATGCACTCTAACTCGGCGGCGCGAAGATGGGCTGTTGAATAGCGGCACAATTAACTCACTGTTTCCGTTCTGTGGATGGTCTTTCGTCGTACTTGCAATCTAATGCATTGCAGTGTACAGACGTCAGCCCTGTTGAACGCCTTGATAACTTGTCAACCAAATTTAATATTTGAAGTTAAACATTTTTGGAACGTTTGTATAATAACACTGTGTTGTGAAATATGCTCTACTGTCTATCGTTAAAGTAGTTGTTGATGGCCAACCTTCATACGTGTAGGCTTGCAGACGCCTTGGGTGGACGGATTGTCGAGAAGAGTACAAAGCTTGTGATTACTCCTTTAAAAGAAACTGTAAAGAAGAGGAGTTGCTGCTTATCCAGTCTGTTCTATTTTACTAATGAATAATTCTGGCTGATTTAATAACGGCAACTGGTCTAAATCAAATGTTTTTGTGGTGAAAGATGGGAATTTTATCCGCTTTTAATTAGGAGGAAACGCCCGCAGGGTCACTGAGAGTTTTTCCAGGTGCATTAAACTTCGTTACATTTTTAAATTAGTTCTCTGTCGAAAGTTTCAGAAATGCTCGGGATGGCATCAGTTCCAGTCCTCGATTCCAACGCACTTTCTATCCTCCCTTCTTACCTCCCTTCATTGTTATCCGCTGCCGTAAAATTTCCCCGTTAATTAATAATTTCACACCAAACACGTCACTTCAGGTATCAGGCCTTCCGACATTTCACTTTTATTTTGAGGCAGTAGACAATTTCGTTATTCCACCCGCAACAGAGGCACTTTGATGGCGGCATGATGCAATTAATTCATAAAGCTGAGAAATGTTGGGAAAGCTCACGTAAATAAACCTCCAATGAAACACTCAGTATCTGTGTCTACCAACTTCTCTAGACCATGTTAGCTGCAATTAAGAAATATTTCACAGTGTCGACGATATAATTATCAGAATATTGGTACTGAGCCCAATCTCACGATCCTCTTGTCGGCTTCTGTACACAGTTGTATGAAATCATTCCAATCAGGGACTCTACGTAATTGTTCCATAAACTTGTATCGCATGTGTGGACTTATGCCAGCACTGATTGAATTTTGTAGTAATATTTTGTGTACATTTGTGAATCCAGTTTTTGGATTGAAGTATACACACCGAGAGTAAATTCTCAGTATTTTTGAAAATAATCATGGTCATTTCTATCTACGGTTCTAATTTAAGGCCTACGTCCCTCTTTGACATAAGTGCTCAGCTTTCAGGCATATTATTGGACGAGCCATCAATATAAAGATAAGTAATAGCAAAAATAACATTTGTGATTGAACAATGACAAAGATTTAGGCCCGTAGCGAAGTCACACCTTGGGACTGTTTCATATAACCGGGCAATGCACCCCTACACTTCAGGTCACGCAGACCACTTCTTTGAAAAGCATCGAGTTTCCCATTGAGTGAGTCATTGGCAATAACAACGAGGATTATAAATCTCCAGTTGCATTCTTATCGTAATCAATAGAACTCACTACACTGCAAGCCAAGGATTTGCCAAACATACCAATGGCAATTAGAGCACCAACTCTTGCTTCACATTGTGTATGGCAAGCGGCAGTAACGTTACTCTTCTCTTTATGATGGCTAATATTCCTATATACAAAATCAAAAGCATCAAACAAAAAATCCTCCATTGTCAATTCCCTGGTAAAATCATTATCAGTTGAGCTCTCCTCACAGAGTGGAGTTGGTGTCATTAAATGTAAGAAGTGAACGTGCTGCAGTCGCAGATAAAATGTCCAACTAAATTACTTCCAGATTTGACACCCTTTGAGTTATTCCGGAAGTGAGAGGCGGGCGGCCTTATTGGATAGCACTTGTATACTTAGCTTTCTCTTTACTATAGTATATAGTCGAGGGCTGATTAAAGTTGTCTGTGGTCAAATATATAAATACCTGATTCTTTTCAGATAAGAGATTTGTGAAACGAGATTTGAGGTGTAGACCAAGTCTAGTTTTAAAAGCCTCACCCAAATGACGCTCATGCCGCATGCAGAATACTTTTTTTGAAGTTCTGCACGTGCGCCACAAATATCTGCCGTAGTTGAGTGGCATTGCACTTCACTTTTTGTGAGTCACCGTTAAACGCAAAACATAGAAAAGTGTAATTTACGAAACGTTCTTTTTGATAATGTCTCTTTATTAAAGTCTTTCTGGTGCTATACTGGTAAAATGAAGTAGTAGGCAATAAGAAATATGGTTTTCCAAGAAATTGGGATGTAAACAATGCCTCGGTCAGTTCAAACTGAAAGTTCTAATTAGAATTTCATGAGCTGTTTTGTAAGAACGGTCCACAGGTGTTGTTCAACACCCAAGTGTGACCAACATGTAAACCAATGATATAGACCTAATTCACGCTGACAGTTGGCTTTTTGGCATAGTTGTATTCCACGTTGCTGGAACGGCTACAAAAATAAGGACATTCAACCGTCTGTTTTACAATTCCTAAGGACGTTGAGATTCGGAAGCGTTGAGTCGCATGCTATACGTAAAGACGAAAGAAAATAGGTCCGTTTAAACTTTATAAATGCTTAGTTCGAAAAGTAACAGGTGGGCCTAGATAATATTTTGTCCCATCTCGGTTAACAACCGGAGAATCTTCGACCATCCAGGCTGTGTTTTCATGCCTACGGTTGAAAGACGATGCATTTTTCTTTCCAAAAAGGACAAGGACCTCAATCTCTCTATTCGATTTTGGGGCCGAATATCCGCCCTATTTCCCTCTCAAAAATATTGAAAAGGCCACCGAAATTCTCCCAACGAGTCTATTCCCCTAGAGATTGAAAAGTTCTCACCGAAGTTCAAATCACCTGTAACCACACAGGTGACAATTTGAAAGAGCACAAAATGCTACTTGAGGCAAAGTCCATGAGAGGAGGTAGATTTTTCCTCTTACTCGGCGAAAAAATTCCCCTCTCAGACCTGGAAAGCACAGGCATCTCATGGGCGGCGCAGCACTGAAAAAAGTGGGAGGCTAAAGCCCCTTCAGCTCCCTGTGCTGCACCGACTGTGGATCACGTGCGGCCTAGCACTGAAAAAGTGGGGGTATAGCCCTCCAGCCCCCTATGGTGCACCGCCCATGCACCTTTTCCCTTTCATGAACGAGGCACCTGAAGAAACATGATAACTATGCCTACTCTGTCCAGTTAACTGAAATTGAGCTCTAAAACGAGGTTATGCTTTGGACGAACAAAATAGGTTTTTTAATTTTTAAAATTCAACTTGGTCGAGGTTTGATATTTGGAACCTATAACACATGAAATAGAGGTAAGAATTATTAAAACCAAGAAAGTAGAATTTATGATCAAATATTTACTTGTGAATATGTGCAAGGGAGTGAATGAGAACCTGAATATGATGCGAAAGTGATTTCTGGGACTGTGCTCGTTTTTAATTTTCTTTCAAAATTTAAAAAATGGTCAAATAATTTTTATTTTCAATTACGAGACTGTTTTTTTATTTTAATAAAAAATATATTTAATAGCATCAGTTATTCTTTCAGATCAATGGCAAATCAACTCTTAGTCCCGGTAGTCCCTACCTCACCAGGGCCTTGGCTATGCTTGCTGTTAATATTCTTTATCAACAAATTAAACCAGATGTGACTGCACATGACTGCAAAATAAGATGAGCCACCACTGTCGAATATATCTTCAACTCGTCAACAGTACAAACAGATGACCTGATTCGTATAGAAAGCATTTTATCAGCAATTTACAAGAAGAAATGCATCCCTGCATTCAGCATAATAACCTAATCCGTAACACTACGATCGCCGCAGTTTGCTAATATTTACTTTTCATGTTTCGAACCTAGTTTTCCGAAAAAAAACTTATACCCTCTTTAGTGCATTGACTAAGTCTCTAATGTATTTTTCTACGTCTCTGTGGTTAATTATCGACACATTTTAAAGATATTAATACCCAGGTTGGACTCAAAAGACAGACCCTTTGACTCACGCAATATCAACTTCCGCTTTGTCTATCGCAGTGAGCCTCGTTTTGGATTTTAATGTCCGCCGCGTGAGTTAGGTCTATAGATTCGTTTCAATCACATTAGGTGACCTCGGGAATTCATTGTTCAGATGACGCCAGGAATCTTAGCGAGAAGCCGACAAAATATTTCATTAGAAGTCAATATTCTCATATTCATTTGTCTATGTTCTCGGTTGCTCTTCTAATCGGGGCAAAATACTTATTGCTTTGTGATTTACATGATGTGTTTAAGAACCATGAATTAAAGCCTTCACAGTCGCCCTGGGACGGATTTGTTCGAAAACGAGAGACAACACTTGAACATTAATAACCTTGTTTGCGTCTGTGTTATGATCTACATGTAGCTACAGTGCACTTATTTAATGGTTATTTTTGGTTCACTATTTCTGCAGCATCGTTGATATCGTAATAATCAAAGCTCTATCAATTATTTTGCAAAAGGATACCGTTTGCCGTGACGTTTATTCTAGAACATTTGAGTGTACCCTGTATGCCTGCAGGAACGCAACGCAACTGAGCAATGCCAATTGCATACACATGTACAGTGCTGATCGAATCCAACGTCCTATCGAACGAACTTCAGCCTCAGTCAGGACTCGGGTGACCTTCAACCGGAGTGAGGTCAGGCTTCGCCCGGACGCGTTCTGAACTCGGTTGGGTTGTGACTCACC
>NMRA01000456.1:318630-365819 GCA_002633005.1 Phoronis australis | reverse complement strand
CCAACAAAGAAACTATTGAAGTGTTTCAATGAAACCTTGATCACGTGGGTATACAATGGCATACACTAGTAGAATCAGTACAGACATTTATGAAAAAGGTCTAAAAGCTTTTCTCATCAGGAAAATTGTAATTTCTGCGCCCAATTTCACATACATTAAAGAACATGCTCACGAGTATATGTAACATGATAAATGCCCAAATTTATTTCCTTGTCATTTTAGTGTTTATTTTTCGTGGCTGGGGGGCAAGACCCCTTCCTGGCAACATTAAATCGGAGAACAGTGGAGGTGGAGCTCAGACAAAAAAATCAGAGGATGCTGCTTTATGTCAAATCCGATGACGCCCTGCTCGACCAGTCGTATTCTGAGGAATCCGCAGGACACACTCCAGCACGTACTGGTCTACGCATAGGCGGATCCAGGGGGTCAAGGGATCCTGAGTCCCCCTTTTCCCTTGATTTTAGTGATATGAAATCTATAATTAATTTTGTTGACTTGGCCCCCCCTTTCAAAAAGTCCTTGACCACCCCCTCTTAAAAAATCCTAGATCCGCCCCTCCTACGTTTGATCTTGATCGTAGTAAAACTGAATATTGTAAAAAATAGTCCATTTTTGCTCTAAAACTGCGTCGCAAATGCACTCCGCGGCATCATTCAGTTGCACCTATACCATGCAAGTCTGACATATTTAACACTTAAACCTGGGTCAGACCAAGTCTAAAGTTAAACATGGTTTAAGATCTTAATACAGGTCTAAATAATATAGCCCTCGTTGGTGAAATGAAAACTGACTTAGACCAGGTCTAAACTGGAGTTAAACCAGGTTTTACTAGACCACTGGTGTAAAAGTTAAACCACCTTTATGAAATGCAGATTATCTTTAAACCTGGTCTAAGTCCAGTTTAAACCAGGTTTAACTTTAAACCACCTTTATGAAATCGGCTGACGAAGTCTGCTAAACGGGCAAGTGTGACCGACGCTTTAGGCGAGTTACACAACTGTAGGGGAAAGACCACTCGCTAAGAACCATAATATCGAATTTAGCTCGGAAAGTATGAACTTTTACTTGAATTACTCGAGTGGGGCGCCACTGATGACGACGATAAATGGTTGAAATTACAAAGCAGTTTATTGTCCTTTTACGACTCTTGTCAAATTTAGTCTTCCAATCTATGCAACTATTTCTGAAAAATAGCTCATTTGAGCAAACATTGTCTGAGAATCTACACATATCTGCTGGATGCCGAGATAATATCTAAAATATTTCTGCAGTGTGATATGCGCTCATGATATCTAGCAAAACTTTTTTTCAGCAGAAATGTTTGACCAGATTTCTGTCCCTTTTATGAAACAACCCTAACGCAGCTTGCACTTGTGCAACGGAAATACTGAATTCAGTTGCATAGTCGAACCTCGCCGACAAATCANACTAGACCACTGGTCTAAAAGTTAAACCACCTTTATGAAATGCAGATTATCTTTAAACCTGGTCTAAGTCCAGTTTAAACCAGGTTTAACTTTAAACCACCTTTATGAAATCGGCTGACGAAGTCTGCTAAACGGGCAAGTGTAACCGACGCTTTAGGCGAGTTACACAACTGTAGGGGAAAGACCACTCGCTAAGAACCATAATATCGAATTTAGCTCGGAAAGTATGCCGAACTTTTACTTGAATTACTCGAGTGGGGCGCCACTGATGACGACGATAAATGGTTGAAATTACAAAGCAGTTTATTGTCCTTTTACGACTCTTGTCAAATTTAGTCTTGCAATCTATGCAACTATTTCTGAAAAATAGCTCATTTGAGCAAACATTGTCTGAGAATCTACACATATCTGCTGGATGCCGAGATAATATCTAAAATATTTCTGCAGTGTGATATGCGCTCATGATACCTAGCTAAACTTTTTTTCAGCAGAAATGTTTGACCAGATTTCTGTCCCTTTTATGAAGCAACCCTAACGCAGCTTGCACTTGTGCAACGGAAATACTGAATTCAGTTGCATAGTCGAACCTCGCCGACAAATCACATCATTGGCCGCCATTTTGCTGGGGCGGTATAGCAGGCTCCCTCGCTTTTTAGACTCGTGATTTTGTTAATGACAAAAAAACAAAAGCAGAACAGATTATTTCACCGCGTTTTTGTGACTAAACTTAACCGCACCCTTGTAACCGTAAAGTCCCTCAACAATATATACTGCCACATCGTCTTGGAATGTCGCTGGCACGTTCTCCGGTTGAAGAACGTTTTCGAAAGAATGCCCAGGCTTGGGGGCTATAAGCCTAAAGATCCGACATTTTCCGATTATTTTTAGTGTCGCAATTTCTCTTTAAAGTAACCCTATGTTAACACCTTTTCGCTTAGATCAAAGTTATTGAGCGCACTTTTGAAGACCCGAAAATAAAATAGCAATCTAAACTAAGATAAAAAAATAACGTAAGTCTCGGAGAATAAAGGTGCATGTTACTTGAATTTCCTGTTAAAGAAGACCAATATCGAAACTGTAACACGCCGAAACTAGAATCGGTGCTATAGTGTGGTCTATCATGGCGGAGAATCCCATGTCGCTTATTAGTTATAACTTAAATTTTTGAAAAATGCAAAACCAACCATTGCCACTGAAAGGAATTCATCGATTCGTGTTCCCGAAAAATTCCGAGTCCCCTCGGGCTGTGGACGCTCAATGGACTTGAAAAAACTGCTGGAAAACCGGGCTCCGGGGGCATATTTGCCACCTAACTCGCACACTATAGGCCTACGTCTCGGGAAGGGAAGATCGGCTTGGAATGAACGGGGAATTAGTTATGGCTTGCGAATATGTTCGGCGCATGGGTCATGCCAACGATGGAGCCGGCAGGATTTGACCAATCATGAAGGCGGATTTGTTGTACCTTTCAACTTTGGTTAGTTTTGAGCAAAAAAGTAATTTGAGAATCCCGTGTGAGGTCACCGTGCCAGAATCGCTCAGTGATTATTTGGGGTCAGAAATTACGTTTATGGGAAGAAATTAAATATTTCGCAATTGTATCTCGCTCTTTGACGAATTTACGGGTAAATTGTTGCACGAAATTAAAATACCAAAGGGAGACACCGTTAGCAATTTCAGCCAGACGTCGCCACTGAGATTGAATTTTACCTTATGAACGGAATATATCTATGCAGCCATTTCACGAGATTTTTTGTACAGCAACGAATCGGCAATTCAACTCCATTACTTTATTTAAAGTCTACAGAAGCCAAAAGATCAACAACGGGCTAATAAAGCCGAATATTATAGCAGTTAAATATACATTATAAAATGAATGAAGATCATATATCAACAAATTAATTTTGTAAATCTTAGTGAACCAGCATGGAAGTATAAATCACAAACAATTTTTAAAAGAAATCAGCACTCTACCTGTTGGCCACATCACGTGACCAAACGAAGATAAGTCTGAAAAGATTTCTGCCCCTAACCAGGACTCTATCTCAGGACCTTCTGCTATAACCGTGCAGACGGTCTAGTCACTGCGCCATCGAAAAGCTTAACTTCAGCGGAATTTTGTTACTTAGATGTATTTGGCTAACCAGGTAGTCCTACCTAGCAAAGCCTTAGCAAAATCAGAAAATGCGAGCTTAATCAATCAAATGTAAGCCTACCTGTCAAATGATAGGCGAAGTAGCTTTTTCGTGCCATAAGTTGCGTCACCGCAAGATCCCAGGGGTCTGAAGTAGAACACCATTGCGTGCGGGTGTTATTCGCAGCCGTTTAAATTAAAAGGTGATTCTCGCAGTGACGTAGACAAAAGCTTCCCAATACGCCTAACAGTTTGTTACATTTGACAATTTATGGCACCAGTGGGCTCAGAACGATGCTCTTAAAGTCTATCTTCAACGGTAACACCTGTAAATTTAGATTCTACAGTATGTTAAGAGCATCGCTCTGAGTCCACTAACGCCATAAATTTACAAATGTTACGAAATGTTAGGCGTATCGGCTTGCTTTTGTCTACGTCACCGCGAGAATTACCTTTTTATTCAAACAGCTGCGAATAACACCCGCACGCAATAGTTATCTCTTCCTGGTATTACATAGAAAAGATCAAAATTTCTGGAGGAAGATCATGAAAGAGGACACAACCAGGTGCGCGTATGAGCAAATGCACATGATCTCACTGCCAATTTTAGGACCTACGGGTCACGTTAGTCGAATGTCCTTTTTCGTTCAAATTGGGGGTAGCATTTAATTTCGCGTGTTTGTACATAAGTCCACAGTTGTTATCTGCATTTTCGTAACATGCCAGCTTATCTATTTTGTACAATTATACATCATACTCAATACATTCCACAAACTTGAACAATCCTTACTCAGTAACATTTTTAAGCTGGAAAATACGTCTTCATGTTCAAAGTGACCAATATTATTCAAGCATTTTGACCTATCATATTTCCCCATTACTGATTAAGCACTTTTAAAGCAAATTACATTTTCTCAAGAAATCTTTTTGATCAAGCTTAAAAACCGACAATGTGGTTCAATCCCCAATTGGGGTTTCTGATTTTTCTGTGTTTATTTAATATATTTCACAATTGCCCAATCTCAGCGTCTACATATTTAATATAAGCTTAAAAATGATTTTAGGCCTACGCCATGTTGAATTTGCTTGCTCATGCAAAAAGAATGGCTACTGGTAAGGGAAATTATGATTTGTCGGGAATTTTTGATTTGGTTGATTATTTCAATTTTAATTTCTAGGATTGTTGATTATGAGTATAAAGCCTATTTAAAAAATCTGAAGTAGTTCCTGTTGATGGCCCCTAGTAAATAAAACGCATTTTTATATTTTTATCGAAAGTTACGAAATACAGTGATATAATAACACAACTAATTAAACTACAATAATTAATATGGTATTTCGTATATTAATAATAAAATACATCAAAATTCGTAATTTAAACAATTTTTGTCTTCGAGAGTACGACACTAGATTACTAATCTGTTTTTATGTATTGCCAATCTGTAATTACGGATTGTGAATTTGTTAATACGGATGGTCAATCTGTTTTTGCGGATTGGCAATCTGTAATTACGGATTAAAAACCCATTAATACACATTCGGTTGTGCGTCTTAGTTGTCAAAGAGAATGAGGGAACTTATCCGTATATATTATCAGTTGGGCCTTAGCTATGACATAGAATTCTAGCCCTGGAATGCGAACTCCGATCAAGTAGTGCTGTAATCGCTGCCGCTGAGGTTGCGCCACGCATGCGTGAGATTTATTTGCATTCGTTTGTTCCGGTGTGTGTACTCGCTTTTGAACTTTTGCCGTCATTAAAACTTTTTGCAACTCCATACGGGCACCCCGGAGGGGGGGCTCGGGAGCTCGAAGGAGACCCCCCATTAGGCGATGTGGGCAAAAAGGTCCGCCTCAGAGAAAGAAAATGAGACAAATGTCCTCTGAAAAGACGCGAATGCACAATTCGTAGCCCGGCTGAACGTGGTACCCGTTTTTTTTTTCTTTTTTTTAGTCCTCTGTCTGTTTTGGTAATAAAAAATCCACATTGCCGAAAATTTGAGCCCCCGTAGGCTGGGTGCGTGCATGAAACTCCGCCCTTTTTTAACCGAATTGCATGAGATTGCATAAGAGCCATATCATTAGAAAAACCCTTTGTCAGTTCTTGATGGTTATACCAGAAGCAAATGGCAAAATATTTTGATTCATAAGTAATTATCATTTTGCATACCTGACTGGATTATCTTTTTCTAAAAACCAAGAGTGTTACCAAAATGTGACTCAAACGAAAGTCTTCATTTAAATCAACTTCTTGAGTTGTAATGCTAAACTACATGTATCGTGTTGAAATTTCAACAGGTCTCAGTGTAGTCAAATTTTGTTCAGACACAGAACGTAACGCCAAAAAAGTGGTAACAATTCCAATTNAACGCTCTCAATTCTTGTAATAATATCCCTACTAGAGTTACATTATTACTGAATGGTAGTCCTAACCTTGACTTTGTTCTTAACGAATTCCTCCTAAGCAACGTTAGCAAATTTTTATATACCGTTTATCAATATTGTTGCATCTGATTTCCCTACATGAATCTGTAAATATTTTTGTTTTTATATATCTGTAATAGCATGTCTAAGTATTGGAATACTTATTTTAGATACTACTTAATTGTATATATCTCTATGTATATAAGTTTCATTTATGAATTGTTTACAACCCAGATATAATGCTTCGCGGTTTCTGGGTTTGTTATTATTTCTTTGTATGTTCTGTGTATCCTTCAATAAATATATATCACAGTGAACGTCCAAACCTCCGGACTATTAAGCACGTAGCTTGCAGTGTTAATTCATCGTTTACCGTGAGGCTCCTCAGGTGTTGTCATAATCTTAGACGTATGATCACGTCCAGAAGGTCTCACAAAGAAGTAGTTTGGAGAAAATGCATGCACGTCCTATTAGTACTGAGTGGTGGGGTACGACATAAGTAGATGCTGAGAGGAATCTCGGCTTCGTCCCTTAAGCCCCGTTCAGTGCCGTAGTCTAGGTAAAGCCGAAATCCCTAACTTCAGACTAGAACAACTTAGTTCGCGGGGCGAATATTCCTGTTTAAGCAATGCACGAACTCCATGCGGTCCATGGTTTTATGTGTAATTAGGGACGCTAATACGCCGTATTATGAAACAAAAAAATGAATGGTTTCACTCGAACATTGACCAAAACAAAGATGGCGCTGTATGGGGCTTTAATGAAACAAAATGCAACGCAGTAGACAGACGACATTTTTTCTAAATCAGCTCGTGTTAACTTCATGAAAGTTAATACACGTAACTGGTGAATCTAGATCTAGATCAAAGAAAGGAAACTTGTCGAAGGAAAAAAACGGCAACAAAAAACGACAGAAAACAAAACGAGTGCTTAGAATGGGTAACTCTTTGAATATCGAAGATGAAACGTCTAACATACATGTAAAATATTTATGAAAGTGTTATATCACGTGCTTTAAATCAACAAAGTCTGTCAAATCTCTGTCTTAAATCAACAAAGTTTTCATAGGTCGATGGTACTTCTAATACGTTGCTCCGCGTATGAGCCACTGGTAGTAGCCAATCGGTTGCCAAGACGAAATAATAGATAGGCAATCCGCAGTAACAGCTTGCCGATCCGTATCAACAGATCGACAATCCGTAATTACATATTTAAATTTTATTTTTCTTCCTGGAACTAATGGGCCTTCGTAGTCACGCGACGAAATTCACTTAAATAATCCTTTGAACACGTATGTTCCTAAGGTGTTTAAAATCGTAATAAAATGACCCTTCTTCAAGCATCACAGCCCTGAGATTATGCGACACAAGTGACAATTTTTGGCGATTTCAAACATGAAGTCGTTGTAAACTTAAAAATATCGCGATGAATAAATTGTTTATTTCCTTTCACTTGATCGATACGAATGATCCCATAATTCCCATTCTGAATCCTTTTGTTCAATTGGTTCGTAACCAACAGCAACAAGTATGAAGAGCCAGCGAGCGTATTGGAGTAGGCACCATAGCGGGACAGAGCAATTGCATCAAGTCCAATCACCTGGAAATAGAAAAGGTTCGTGTATGTCAGCAAAGGGATAAAAATACATACAAAAAGAAATTGTTTTTTGAAAATGTGTCGAGTCTTCAGAATCTACTCTAGTGCAACATGTGATTTTTAAAATTTTAGAGAATCGAATCGTGTTCAACGGCAATTCACAATTTGTCGCATCTCAAAATTTTCAGTCACAGGGAAATTTCAGTTGTCATAGCTCTTTTGGTGTTTTTTGAGTGTACAAGTCACACCAACTTTGCTTATATGAGACACAATATTTGTCAGTGATGACAATGAATTCTATAATTGTACAATTTGTGAAACAAGCAACCACCATTTGATGCTGCATAAAATATATGTTAGTTCAAGAAAACACCAACACTAACTACTGAGCTCACGTTTTGTAAATGGGTCCTCAAAATGTCATGCACAAAATGAAACAGAATTTCAAGGAGGCAAGTTTTGTCACAGAATGTCTCCTTTGTCACAGGGAATCCGTTCTCTGAAAGTTAAGAATCAAACTGCCGATATTCTGCGAAGAAAATGAGAAGCTAGTATACTCATTCAAAATCCTAACGAACGCAGTACCTAGGCATCAGGGAAAATACCCAAGAAAAAAAACAAGGCAATTTAAAACCACTTTCGATCCCCCCCTCCCCCTCGCAGGTTATTGTTTACAATGTGAAGCAGTACTGTTCCATCTTTGTGAAGAGAGCCCCTGGACACACAGATTATCCTGCGAATTGCGTTCTTGTAATCTACGAATGCGGATCCTTCCCATATAACGGAATTTTTTACCTACGCATCAGTTCTTTACTGCGAACATACTTTCTTTGATAAAAAACCAATCAATAATCATTTCCATCTAGCACAATGCCATTGATAGACATTTTCACACCCAATGTGGTGAGCAGAGAAAGTGTGGAACTGCAAATCTTACAACCTTCCCAAATGCTCAGTTGCCCACTCAATCGACTAAATTAAAAAATATTCTGAGGGTGTAGTCAAGAACCTCCGTACTCCACTAAAGTTGCGCGGCCCAGACAGTTTTCATTTAACCTCGCTGTAAATCCGCGCTTCGGTAAAGAAATGCAATTTTGATTTAAGTGTAGACTACATACTGCTTTACAACTGGCATTGTCGTGTTCATTACTCAGTTGAAAAGTGGTGCATGGACTTAGAAACTGGAATGGCAGTGCGTGTTTGCTCGAGACTATACTGGGCGTACAAAATGACCGTCTGTGAGAAGTCAACAACTTCTCGAGCTTTCTCTCAACTAATGATATTTTTTCCAAGTACGAACCTCCTCTCCCTAATGTGAGCAAGGACATGTTGACACCAATTTCCGACAACTGCAATAGAAGTCTAAATCATGTTGACGTAATGCAGGTTCAATACTCAGCTTTCAATAAAAAGAAGTATTACATGTAAGTGACCATAAGACGCCGTTCACAGCAATGGTACAAACGAAACTGCAATTAAGTAATGATTGACTCATTTCAAATAGTTTGAGGTTTCAATTTTGCTTAGTTAGGTACGAAAATGGCCCATTCGGCTACTGTGGAGTAATCTTCATTGTTCTAACTTTACCGGTTAGACAAAGAGCGAGGAAATTCAACATTTTGTGCTTTCATTGTCAATTTTGTTAAAACTTGTTACAGTAATCAATATTTTTAAACTTGAAAATGATGACTTCGATTGAAAATGTGATTGCACATTTTGCAAGGCCTCAATGACTGAAGCACGTGAATCTGAATTAGATTTCTTGAACTAATGAGGAGATGAACCCCACGAAAGTTTGCCGTAATGGAAGCTATGATCAACAAAACTTGTCTGGAATAAGGGAATCTAACCGTTCAAATATCCCTACCGAAACGTTACTTATAACTGCAAAAACAAAGTGTTTTCTAATGTCCTACATCTGCAGGTAGTACGCTAGAACGGACAGGCGTAATATGTGCAGGGTACAACAGTAAAGTTTGCAAGTTACCAACGTGAAATCATAGCGCATAACCAGCATCCTGTCATCAACCTTGTGCCGAGATAGTTGTGTGAGAATCTCAAGACGTAAAAGTTAAAATAATAAAATCTCACGGTTGATTGGCTAAGAAGCATTCAACGACCAACCACATGGTTTTGACGAGAGAAGTCAGCCATGTGTTCCCAATAAGCGACCCTCTGCAAATTCAGCCTCTAAAAAATCTGCTATAGTAATTCGTCAGTGATTAATGTACACGGGAGACCACTTTACGTTTTCACAGCTTTGATATATAAATGAGCACACATTTAGCGCGGTCACAAGGTAGACAGGGGACGCGTGTATTAGTTTAGATAAGACTGTTGCTGCAGACGGATACCTATCATGGCCGTCAATCGGTGGTGTTTTATCGTCTTCTCTGGCTTGTGCGTCAACCTGGTGTTCTCCGTGATAAACGATAGGCGAACTAACGGGTAAGAATTTGTGATAATAGTATACCTCATTTTTTCGGCTGACAATCTCTTAAAGACATCCCCTCAAGTAAAGTCAACATTTTAACAAACTATTAATTTGATAATCTAGTTGTCATTAATTAAAAGTGGAACTTCACGTTAATTCCCTATCTCTGTGATTGCTTGGTCAAATTAGTAAGGAACACAAAATATAGCGATGGTGTGAATTTATGAAGTATGTTAAAAATTGCAAAATGTTCTTAAGAACGAGTTTTGTGTCGAAAATGATCCGTCGTAACTCACGCAAGCATGTCCAGTGATTATCGTGACTTGGTGTTGAAGAAAAACATTGCATGATGCGGGCTATGTCAGCCCCCAAGGGACGTCATTAATGCAAAGGCCCCTATTTGAAGACTTTTTTGTCGTTTAGTTCCTGCTATACATGAGCATAGTTATGAGCGTGCAAATATGTCGTTTAAAGACGCTCTTTACTGTACATCCACCAAGTTAGAACACAGGATGACATCCGTAAGGTCGAAAGATATCATATATATGCGTTTGTATATCTTATTATTATTATTTATTTCTTAAACGTAAGCGGGATTTCCCCAGAATTTCATAACGTATGGCGGTAGCTGAGTGAATACCCATAAAGCACGAGTCAGACGTTACTCACTACAGTGATCATTTTTAGGTAGTAGACAAAAATATAAATTAAACAAAAAATCGTATTAAGTTCAACTAAATTCGAAAATATTTGGAGTTGTGTTGAATGAGCATTATTTGGGCTAAAGTTTTGACTGAAGTAACTTGCGTCAAAATCCGTTTTGTGAAGTTTTAATTAAAATTATAGTATCTTAAATGAGTATACAGAATAGTTATGTGACTTTTCTTAACACCCTCCTCTGTATCTGAATTAAGGTTGCGCCTGTGCCGTTAAATGGCCCTTTTCGGGGAACAGATATCGCTTAGTTTACTTCAAAAGCGTCCCAGAGTAGAGATTTTCGTAATTGTAGTAACAAGCAAGAATAAAAAAACGCCAGTTATTGTAAAGTGGTACTGAAGCGACAGTTATTGTAAAGTGGTACTGATGCGACGGTTATTGTAAAGTGGTACTGATGCGACAGTTATAGTAAAGTGGTACTGATGCGACAGTTATTGTAAAGTGGTACTGATGCGACGGTTATTGTAAAGTGGTATTGATGCGACGGTTATTGTAAAGTGGTACTGATGCGACAGTTATTGTAAAGTGGTACTGATGCGCTTTTTGCATGACGAATATTGTTACCTTCGACTGAAAAGTATTATAACATGTGTTACAAAGTCGCTGTGTCAAACAGCACCACGATTTAAAAACTATCTTTTACATCTAGAACTGTGAAACCACCATATTCAGTTTCCAATAGCGTTAAAGAACACAAAAACAACTTTCAGGCTGAGTGGTCTTAACTTGTCGCGGAGTTTCAACTCACTTGGCAGACACAAGAGTATATTTTTACCTTTGTTACGAAAAATAAAATGTACAATAATTGGAGTGAAGAAAGCGCTAGAAAGCAATACGTGGGCGTTCATATCAATTCATTTTAGCACGAACGACGTCAACGGTCTTTCAGGAGCAACACCACTTTTCGCTAACATCATGGGCAAAAATGTCACTAGCTTAGTGAAGCGTGGTTCTTTACATCTGTACCGTGACAAGTTCACGTGAATACTCATCACATACTATTGGACTGATGTTACGCCTTCGTATTTTCAATCATTGCAATGCTCTTCTTTAAATGCTTTTTTGGCATTTTTGCTTACAGTTTTCATTAAAAACTGTTCTCTAAATTCGCCATTGAAATGATGGCTTTAACGACTGTGGCACAGGCACCATGATATCGTTTCAAGACGTCTTAGTAATTAAAGCTGATTAAAGTTTTAGTTTCCAATTACCCAAGCGGCTGTCGTAATGTTCACTGAGGACATTACAATAACAAAGCTAATGAACTGGCATATTGGAAGTCGGTGTGAATAATCTGCTTTTGTCCATTTTTTTCCTAGGGCGTTTATTTAGTGAAATGGAGCCGTGGTATTAGGTATTCTGCCCCAAGTCGATAAACATCGAAATCACCAATTTTTGGAAAAGAGCATCGAAAGTTTCAGTTGTGCTCTAAACAATACTAAAGGCCTAATATTTAACGATACATTTAAAACAGACAAAACAGACAAATATGTATACCACGTATGAAATTAAATATTCCGAGAATGACTCCCCGAATAACTTAAAGCGAAGCAGCAAAGCGGTAATCATATAGCTTGTCTCAGGAGTTGAATCACTGCCTGGGTGACAGACTCAAAATGTAATTATTTTTGTTTTCATGTTTCTAAACAAACAAATAACTACCTCAGAGATTATCGTCACTCAGTCAAATCAATGTTTGAAATTCCAACGATTATTTTATTTTACTGTACTGTACTTACACTGCTACTAAATGAGATCAGTAAATTTTCTTGTTGAGCCAGCGAATGCCTAAGTAATTTCGTACTCTAAATGCTGCAGTCGAGTATTTAATTTATGAGCTGGGAAGGAGCGTGAAAGGCGCTGAATATTCTCATATTTCGTTTTGTTGGCTTCGTACGGAATCTGGAGCTTCTAGTACGTACATTTTTATTTGTATTGGCACGATTTTTCATTTACGTTAGTCACTTTTTGGGTATCTTGGCATATGTAAAGCGTAACAATCTCAGTTTGCTAACGATTTTGTTTTGTTTTCGCTTATCAAATCTGCAACGTAAACAACTAAAACCAAGATCTAAATACCAGCCCCAAAATATACACTAGAATATACGTTCCATTGGGAATATGATAAACATGGGCAGTTCGGCTGAACGCCAAAAATCGTGCTCGGTCTAGACGAGCAGACTGAGTTACTCGGAAGTTCCTGAGCTTTAAGGTTATCTGAAGACTACGACTTAACGGAAAGTTGATGGTAAAGTAGTTTCAAGTAACTCAAACACTAGCTTTTCCTCCGCACGGCAAATGCTATGTGACGCATTTGATGCTTAGGTAAACACTGTCGAGTATGTCCTCGCTTCACGATGGACACCCCGAACGACGACCATGTCTAACTGAAAACTGTATTACTATCGAATATTCATAGCTAAAAACATTCTCGCACTTACCAAGATGACATTCACATTCAATACATTAGTTTTCATCATCCTCTATAGCGACTATGAACCCCGTAACTTATGATTTAGACCACTTTGCGTTATGAAACTGGTCTCACAGGTAGTCAAAATAGATGTGATTTCTGGTTTTGAAAGACCTGACAGGTCGTTGTTGATGGAGACGAGGCTCTACATATATTGACTTGTCGGCGCTTGTTTCGAGCAACATTGAACAGGCAGTTCTTCGCAAGAGTGAAGACTCAATTCTCATTTGAGTAAGGAACAAGTTGAATAAGATCGATTTTATAGCGGTAAATGGTGTAAACCAACAGTTTCTGCCACAGCAGGCGGTTTTAAAGCAGCTTTAAATATTGTTTGTGTGTGTGCGCACGCGCTCGCGCGCGTGTGTGTGTGTGTGTACACAGAAGGTGGGTTTAGAGCAGCTTTAAATATTGTGCATTGTGTGTGCGCGCGCGTGCGTGCGTGCGTGTGTGGTTGTGTACACAGAAGGTGGGTTTAGAGCAGCTTTAAATATTGTGCATTGTGTGCGTGTGTGCGTGCACGCGCGCGCGCGTGTGTGGTTGTGTACACAGAACGTGGGTTTAGAGCAGCTTTAAATATTGTGCATGTATGTGTGTGTGTGGTTGCGTACATTTCAGCTCAGAACTGTGGCCGTATTCCAACTGAATTGTTCACTTTTCGTTAGCTGGTTAAAACTCAATGTGTCTTCTAAACAGTAAGAAACAATAAAGCACATACCAGTCATCAGAAACTGCTACTGGCCTCTGCTTGGGCGTTAGCAAGTTTAAAATTGCAAATTAACAAAGTTATTTATGTTTTTAAGTTGGTATTCTCTTTGAACTTGCCATATGATAACGAGGTATCTAATTGGATCGTTATAGGTTAATTACTAAATATCACGCTCATTAGTTAATGAGTAGCTAATGACGCTTACACTAGTCAATGAGAAACAATGTCCCATACAGAGAGCTACTGTTTAGTTTAACGCCACACAAGTTGCGCCAAAAATGTCCAAGCCTTTGTTTCAACTCATATTTGAAGTATCTTAATTTAAATCTGTATTCATGGGCGGTCAAGTTCTCTCGCATTCAGACTTCACTACAATGTGATTGACATTGAAAGCAGATCATTTGGGGGTTAATTGGTAAAATTGTTTTTCGATTTCTCTGCATTCACAAATTATTTGGACTCCTGATGTTTGTGTACCTCAAATAACGAAGCGTTGCCATACCAATAATTAACCGATTGACCATTTCCATGTTTGAAAAATGCAATGTGCACCAGTGATTCAGAAGCTATTCACTAACATTGAAAGTAATTATCTCACCCAAGCTGTCGGGACGTATATATCCTGAGAACGTGCGTAGCTAAAATGATTGGACACAGGAAAATGTTTCGTCTTGTACGAATTACCAACTGGAATTGAAAAAGACTTTCCGCTCTCAAGTGCGAACATAAACTAGCTTAAATTTCTAAATGGACAAACGATCAAATGTAACATACAAACACCTCCAAAAGCTTGCTCCCGACAATTCCAGTTTGGCATACTTTCAATGAAAATGCCTGGCTCTGTGTTTGCAACAAACCTGTTACTCATAAACGCCGGGCATTTTTTAAATAACGCCAGAGTCCTGCGAACTTAACAGCATTCACCAAACGAAAACCAATAATGCCAACAAGGCTTTACAATCTATTGTTAGTAGCTGTTAACTAAGTTCATCACAACACCCAGCATTACCTCCCCACAATCTGCGTTGGAATGGCATGGTCGCAAAAACATTAGTGCCGAATAAATCTTTAGTGGCGTCCAGTGTAAAAGACGTATTTGTAAGTGCTGAAGCTTCATCCCGTTTCATACTTAAAAGTGATGGTGGTTATGACGTGTACATGCGTTTAAGAGGTTGAAAACAGCCAAAAAATTGTGGCAGCTAAAGACGAAAATCTTGCTAGGGCAGCAGCTGGTGGAAATTGAAACCTTGAGCGCATGGGTGGGGTTCCAGAATGACAGACCTTCCAACAGTGCAGTCAGTTCGAACAGTGTCCAACTCTCATCCGAGACGATTTCATCATTGATCAACACATGGCCTCGCTTGACATGATACCTTTACGCTTATTGCAATTACTTATAAACAAATAGGGTTTTCTACTCAGTCACAGAAATCAGAACATGTCTGTGGCCGGCTAATGGCAAGGGAAAACGATCGTTAAACGAAGCTCAAGTGGGGTGAAATAGTTTCTTTTGGTCTAAACACGGACAGACGAGGTCTGGTTCTGAATGGAATTGCACCTAAAATGGGTGAAGTTTACTTTCAAGCGTTATATGAGGAAAAAACAGCAGTTAAGCGATTTCCACCTCAAGAAAAAATTAATGCAGTCACATGGACGAAGACAGGAAATGTCTGCCGGTTTGACGTACATGTGTTCGCCAATCTTTGTTTGTGGAGTTTCTGTGACGACATTCCCCAGTGCATGGGAAGTGCCGTTTTAACTAAGTAAGTTCCGGATCCCATTGTAAACTAGGCTTTTATTTGCTTGCTTAAAGTTAAATCTGTTTATTAAAATCAAGTGGTACGTATAATTGCCAGGAAATCTTACACTAGCGTTTCGTGGAATAAGATTTTGTAACAAGGTTAAATTTCATTACTTCATGTGGTAACATAAATATGGCACAGTGTCTCCAATTCTACATCTACCATCTAGTGAAAGTCAGAAACGTCCAAACGTCGTCATCTGTTGTCCGACACATTTGCCACGTTTCAAGAAGATCCTGCAGAAAGAAACAGCTGCGGATGTAAATAAAAAACTGCCAAAGGGGGCGCCACAATAGCCAATCTGTCCAAAAATCGTCAACCTCGCTCTTACTAGCAGGAACACATTTACCAATTTTGATAACGATTCTTAGAGTGGTTTGGCCGGTGGACGACTAAAATAGAACTGAAAAAAACGGCCACTAGGAGAAGTACACTACGCCAAATTCATCTGTAAACGAAAATGTGTCATCGCCTCACTAACAGAAACCAATTATCCAAATTTCATAAAAATCCATCAAAATAAAAGAACTCAAGAGATACAGAGGAAAACAGAAAACATATAATTGCTACTAGGGGGCACACTGCTAGTTAGATACGTTCGAAAATTCGCTTATGCCGTCCCACCCGCGAACGGAACACATCAACAAAATTTGTCGTGAACATACATAAAGGGGTTTTGGAGATACGGCACAACGGACGGACAGACGGACGGACGGAAGGACAGAGCTGACGGCATAAAGTGCCCACATGTAAATATGTGGTTGCATAAAAAGGGAAGAAGGTTAAGTCGGCTCAGACCCACATAGACTTATCAAAGTTGTCTGTTCATGACGTCACATGGCACGAAACTATACTGTTGTCTCTTTATAGAATGTGCTGTAGGTGAGATGTCTCGTTGAACTGAGTTTTGTCTACTATGTTTGTCTCCTCAAGTCATATATTTAGCCGAGATTCATTACTCTTTAAGGGGACATCGCAGCGCATGCTTCATAATAGATACTGAGTATGACTTTTTGATATTCTTAAAAACATTAACTCGAAATAGGGCATGCCTTTAATTAAACAATCGAATAAGTGTCTAGAATTGCACGATCAAAAAATCATGCGGCACTTGGCATTTCACTTTTACGAAACAGTTCAAAACAAAGATACCTTTGAAAACCCTAGTCATACAAACTATTTTAATTTTAGTCTTATTCAATTTCGCATTGTTCTCCCTACGTCGGGGAACCACCTGGACTCCTGCAGAGGAACTGAAAAAATTGAGGAATTTGTTTTGAGGAAACATGTCTTCTCTGGCATCGGTGCTCCACCTAAATGTCTGATTAGGAAATGCAATTATTAAACAATAGGAAATTTTTATTAAATGACGGGTAGGCGTCCAAAGTACTTTTGCACCACGCTTCAAATGTACCAACAACAATACAAGGACCTTCTTTCGTTTTTATTGCCTTTAGGTGTTTCGCTGTCATACAAGGCTACATACAATAATATGAAACTTTCCTTTATAGGCGATGGTGCAGGTATCCCGTCACAACACGCGTCTCTACCAAAGAAAGGCACGGGACTAAAACATACATGCACGTTGATTGGACGACGTGTCAATACGCCGGTGGCTACACGTACCCTTGTAAAAAACAACAGTAGGTATTGCTTTACATCATTATTACAATTTGGTCAAATTTTAAAATTGAAAACAAAAGCATGGATTGAACTATACGAGGGTTGGTATTTGCAGAACTCTAACTTAAATGGACTTTCTTACGAAGGCGGCACGTTTGTGGGACACAAACATCAGGGTGCTTTTTACGACACAAACGTAATGGGTGCTTCTTATAAGGGTGGGTATACACAGAACGCAGACCTATCTGGCGCTACTGTCGAAAGTGCAGAACACAAAGGCAAGTGGATCTTCTTCTTAAGAGAGTGGGTAAATACACCTTTTAAAAATGCATACACAAGGTATAGTTTTTACTGCTATAATAACCATTTCTTTACATGCCTCCGTTGTAAATGTGAAGTCCCACTTGGTACACCGCACCTGATCAACAACTCTATGTACAGGGTGTCCACGACTTTATGATACCGACTAAAATGCTTCTAACTTTTTATTTTTTAACATTTTCACTTTCTGCATCAGATTT
Organism: Phoronis australis; assembly: GCA_002633005.1. Taxonomy (NCBI): domain Eukaryota; kingdom Metazoa; phylum Phoronida; family Phoronidae; genus Phoronis; species Phoronis australis. The sequence goes on along the minus strand of NMRA01000456.1, from coordinate 347,964 downwards.
AAGGAGCTGAGAAGTTAAGAAACCTATCACCTATCAAGAATGCCATTCACCAAAGAACTAAAAATTCTCTGCGTGGTTGAAAAAAATGAAAAAAAAATCCTTCAAATATTCAATCGCTCAGTTTCGCCAAAATACGATCGTAACAAATACCCCACAAAATGCAGAACTATCGCTGGGTAAATAAATTTGAGACTGTAGGGACAATGAGTGATACGGGGGAGAAGTCTCGTAGCAGAGTTGGCAGAACACTTACTGTAAGATCTCCAGAAAATATTGCTAGACTACAAGAGTCAGTGGGACATAGTCCCAAGAAATCACTCCGTTAACCAGTGGACGCTACCTGGAGATCCTCTACAGGTTTTGGGAAGAATTAGAAATAGAAGAGGTGTAAACAGGGTGAGGAGGAATATAGAGTGGTTCCAGCAGGATGGGGCTACCCCTCATACAGCCACCGTCACTCTGGAGTGACTGGACAGCAAATTCCCTGGTCGTCTCATCAGCCGTGGGCGCAATCCAGAATGGGCGCCTCATTCCCCTGATCTGAACATCCAGATTTTTACTTATGGGGATATCTGAAGGAAAAGGTATACAAGGACAACCCCAGAACCATTCCAGATCTCAAGGAAGCAATCACCAGAGAAATCTAAGCTGTATCAAAGGAGGAGTACTGCAGGGTCATGAATCACTTTGCTCGGAGAATCCAAGTGTGCCTCCAGCAGAAGGGCTCCCATCTGGAGCATATTATCTAAATGACGATTACTTTGTAGCCAGTAGAGCTAGAGACTTGTAGTTTTCATTATTAGATTTCTTATCTTCTCTAGTTTCCAGAAATGTATGGTTTATATATATGTTGTTTACATAAAAGGTCTACTCACTTTATCCGGTATCATAAATTCGTGGACACCTTGTATTTGGACAAATATCTACAACACTGTAGATTAAAGCATATAGTTTGTGAAAGAAGTAAGCCTGCAGAATTTGATTTCTGCCATCAAGTTGGTCACGAGGTCAAGTCTTTTTGTAAAATTTAGCAAAAAAGAAATGTACATTCACATAAAAACAACGGTTTCAATAACATAGACAAATTTCGTTTGATATAAACCTTCAGGATGAAATCCCAAAAACGCTATTTAAGTTTTTCATTTCGTCTAATTATTTATTTTTTCTCGTAAAAATCGCACTTACCTACACAGATGGGTTCGCACCTGATAATAAACTAAAGACCGGGTAGCACGGGATAAAGACGTAGGAAGCGGTGTCAGCTGGGCGAGCGACTGCTACCAAAATCAAACTGAAATGATTCGCTTTGCAGTCTACACGTAAGAGTTCAATGAGGATGTACCGGGAAGCTAATGAATGTCGGCGTTTCGCGACGACCGCGGAGTATAGTGATGCAACAGGTGGAGACCGGGGGAAGGGGCAAAAGCGGTGGCGACCAGGGAGCGAAAGTAGAGGTTGAAATGTTTCGACTAAAGTAAGAGTACGGAGAATTGACCACAAGACATTCAGTAAAGCTCGTGTTCGTTCTAAGGACAACCACCCGTGCCTTTAAATGATGCACAAGTTTATTCACGTAATATTAGACCACTATTTGAAATATTAAGGACACGACAGTGTTGTTGATCAAATTCCCGGTGCGTTCCGTTGATCTTGTCTACAACTATGTTTCGTAAAATATTCTTTTTAGGTTGATGCAACGACCGTCTTATCGAACAGTATACAAATTGAAAACCGAAAACAGATGGCGCTGCTGCCCTGGTTACTTTGGTAACGATTGTGAAAAGAAGATTGCGGGTAAGTATAAAAATACAAATGGGTTACTTAAGTTTATTTGCGGCAGGTTTCGTCAGTTTTACTCTCGTAAAATCGGTATCATACTCAGTCACAGGCAATAGGTACACGAGTCATTTTCAAATTCGCAATTTTAAACTTGGCCAACCATAACAAAGTCTGAAGCGTTTTCTTAAGTCGCTGATAGCTTCGGAAATAGAACCCTGTCATAGTAAGGACTATTATCAGACAAGAGAACAAAAAGTCTAGTACGGCTGTAAGGTAGGGTTCTAGTTGTAAAGTAGGGTGCTAGCTGTATGGTAGGGTTCCAGCTGTAAATTATCTGGTCTTGAGAGCATGGGCAGCGGGGCTGGGGGAGGGGGGCTATAGCCCTCTCACTTTTTCAGTGATACGCCGCACATCATCAGTGGTCTATATAAGCGGGGGCTAAGGGGGCTAAACCATTTTTCACTGCTGCGCCGCTTATGGAGAGACATCTGGACATGCAAAACAGTAACTCAAGCAAAACTGTAACTAAAATTGTTCCAGTGTGTACATTGTAAGAGTACAAAATACGCCAAAAAGGCGCTTTACAATCTTTATGTAGAATTACTTAGTTCCGAATACACCACCACCACCAGTAGACATTGGCGAGAAATAGGCGCTGGATGATTGCCACTCATTGATCGTCAAGTAGTTTATGCTGGGTCTGGCGGAACAAAGTGTTTGTTTATTCGGTATGTTACGAGCAACAAGTGTTGAATTTTTTAAAAGTAAAAATGTTTATTGCTATGTTTACGTAAGCCTTAAAGATAAACACCAGTGTCTTGAAATAATGAATATTGCGTTATCATGGCCGTTGACAGCAGTGTTTTCAAGCATTACCAAAAGGAAATGACCTTTTCGGGCGAATAACAAATGACAAATATGATAAACAAAACTGATTCTGCTGGAACGGAATGAATGGTGGGTAAAAAGTCGCCTTCCGGGGATATTAAATTTGATACAGCGTGTGCAATAAACAACGTCTTCTGTACTTCAGGATTTGGGACACAAACAGAAAGCCAAGTCCCGCCCCCAACTCCAAGACTGCCACGAGGGGGAGTCCTCATTACCAGTCAACACAAACGTCGACCAACCACCAACGGTAGACGATTCGAAACATCAAGCCAACAGGCAGACCGCAGAAACTCCAATGGCCGTACACTGCTTCGAGACTCGAACGCAATCGAACTATCCTATGGCACAAACTTGTATGGAGAATTCAATAAGAAAATGAACGATTTACAAAGAAAGGTACATCGCAGATTGTTTGAATCGTACTAAAGTTTCCAAAACAGAAGCCACGAATTTCTCCTACGCCTTCTTCATATACTGTAGTCACTCACTTCACCCTTACTCCAACCGTGGCTGCAATAGCTATTTTACAGTGCAAACTCTCTCGTCCCTCTCGCGGTCTTCAACAAATTTGTCCTCGTCACCCATTCTCCCGGTCGTTCACAATTTAGCCCGTAGAATCACCTAGTTTTCCCTGCAAACCACATAAAATGCTCATTTGGTGTGCTGTTCTTGACCATTTACCGAACAAAATCGACATTGACAATTACCGAGATGTCTCACACACGCAAAAAAGTTACTACGCCGGTGATTACTTTTTACAGCGGCATGAACTTGTTAAAGTATGTCGCAAGCGTGCACTAATGACGTTGACAAACAACACAGAAAGATGCAAATTTATGCAGATATACGACATCACGGATTTCATTTTTGTATTCCAAAAGATCGAAACATCTTATTTTCCCGGAAAGTGTGCCTAAGCATACAGCGGCGTCATAGTAGCGCTTGATTTACTAGTCTAAAAAGGCCAAATTTTCTAATTAATGTTTCCGTGTTTGAGTAACAATTATGTTTTATAAACATAGGTTGATTACTTCACGAGGCTGACTCAACAAAGGCATTCACGCCAACACTGTCAGTGTCCGGCAGGATCAACAGGGCCGCCTGGGAGGCCTGGTCCGCGGGGTATACCGGGACCGCGCGGTCCTCCAGGCCGTGACCCGTCCGTTGAGAGAATAACGGCCGAACTACGTAACATCCTCTTAAAGCAACTTCGGGAAGACCTTCCCAGAATGGAACAACTGCGTGGGCCTCGCGGACTCCCGGGTCCACGCGGACCACCAGGCCGTGGCGGTGGGAGCGGATCGCTAGCTGTCAGAGGACCACGGGGACCAGCCGGCAGACCAGGGTTGCCAGGCCTTCAGGGAATACCCGGCCGTCCTGGAGAGCCAGGTCCGAAAGGCGAGAAGGGTGAACCAGGCATTATAGGTGCTAAAGGCGAAAGTGGGTTCCCGGGAGCTAAGGGAGAACCCGGCAATACTAATGTAAGTTGTATTACTCGCAAAGATGTAAGTGGCTAAGTTGACAAAACTGGCCCACTCCGCAGTATCTTTTTTACTAAACACTTTGCAATAGCCATTAACGACGAAATATCTCACAATACATGGCGACCAGTGTGTCGTAGTCATCAAATAAACGGTATGATAGACACACAAGAAGGAAAATCGAACTTGTACGGAAAACTGATATACATTCGCCAAGATAACGTTTCCGATATGCGAATTGCCGTGATATGAAATTTTGACAACTTTTTGAACCAGGATACACCAGTGCGGTTTTTCTCAGAAGTACATCTCTGAGGTACGCCCCATAGCGTTCTAATTTTAAACTATTCACACAATGAACCAAGTTGAGTCTATCAATTGCTTCTAAGACTGGATTCGCTGCCGTAAACTTTAATAGTTTATTCATTTTTAACTTTGGCGATTTTGACGTAGCTCACAACTCTATAAAAAGCAGCAGTGCTTGCCTCGAAGTACTTTAGAAACGACATCGCTGCTTTATTTTTCCTGTATGAACAAGCCTCAAACGCTTTCCACCAAATTGACATACGTAGTAAACAGTGAATACGAAATCAACTTTGGAATCATTTCCCTTGGGTACATGTATATAATGACGATGCATTTCATTCGCAAACTTTCAAGAAGCCTTTGAATGACTTTCGCGACTGTCTTCTTGCTTAGATTGAAGCCCTCAGTTTTCTTAAGCGACAAATCACAGCTCTGGAATCTGAGGTCATGGGTCAAGTCAACTTACTCAAGTCAAAATTATCTGAAATGGAGAAGCACATATCCAAAATTGGTAAGTACAGGGGCTCTACCGAACTCGTATAAAACAACTGTGTTCCAAAGATGGAAAGTTACAAACTATAGTATTAACCCAGTGGGCCAGACAACACACCGTGGTGTTACGTCTTTCCGAATAGTTTTATAAAGAGAACGAGGCAGATCTATTTAGGTAAAACTTACACAGAAATGAGACTTTTTTATCAAAATAGCTAGAAAATATTATAGACAGGGGGAGGGGGGGGCGAATAGAAATGGGGGAAGATGGCATCGCAGAAAGCATTTCAAGATAACTGATACTTCAAATCTTCAGTGACACTAGAGCGTCCCCACGGGAATTTACCATGACGTCATTCTGTTTCCGTATATCTTTAACCTGTTTGTTAATTTGGGGACAGGACTTACGAAGACTATCCTGAGGGTGTTCAACGTGCCAAGTGCTTTTTGTAGCCAAACTCTGCCAAGAGCTTACGTCACGTGAGCACAATTGCACCAAACTCGCTTGAATTCTCAAATACAACCAATTCAGAGATGACAGAACTGATGCGAAATAAACGGACATCAGGCCGTGTGATTAAGTTACACCAAAGCGCTCTGTAATAAGGCCGTGTTACCAGTAATTTCTAACCTTGTTATCCAATAGGTATGGTGTCCGAATATGAGAAACATCATGAACACTGGCACAAATCACACGTGATCCACTTTAGAATAAAAAAGCTATGTTACTTTCATTGTCGGTGACAGACATCCAAGAAATTTTACCAGTTTCTGGAATTTTACTACGCGTTGTCTTTTTGCAGGAAAGCAGAAGAAAAAAGTAAAAATTCTTAACGGAGAGGATGGGTGGAGTGAGGGAAGTGGTGAAAATAGTTATACAACTAGCTAGACATGAAGTTATGTCAGATGACAACAGAAAAATATGCTGAAGATTGTTGACTGCACAGAGGCGGACTTCAAATAATTGGCCACAACATCGGACTATTACTGTTCATATGAATGACACACTTGATTCATTAGGCAACTCTTACGCAAAACAGGATACGCAAGTGGACGAGAAAGCGTGCACTATTCACCCCAGAGTATCTAGCGACTTCCTCGGCACATCAAAGGCTTGATGGCGTCGTGACAGATTTATGTGAGCTAGTCGCTATTCATACGGTTGGCCGAATGTGTATTGGATAAGTGTGGTCATAAACCAACGCGCCTGTTATGCGTACGAGTTTCAAAATCAAAAAAAACGAACAGTATGTAAGGTAAACGACCAACACGACTGTTCTTAAAACTGAAAGGGGGGGGGTAACAAAACTCTAAATGTTAGCGCAAGAGCTGCCTTATGTTTCAGCTAACTCGCCGCAAACTTTATAATTCAATGGGACACTTCCCCTAGCCAGCCAGCTAGCTGTCGTCAAAATATATTTAGTATACAGCTTGGTACCAAGGCTATGCATCCCTCTGCCCCCTGGAGTGTCACATTATACAAATGTCAAACAGTCACAAAACCCCAGGGAGTTCTAAGAAGACTGCTGTCCAAATTTCATACTAATTTATATTTTCTATATCCACCAAGACTTCCAAAATATTAAGCTAGACGATTTGTTTCAAAATATGTATGTAAATTTCACACAAGTTCATTTTCACAAACAGTGCAATCTTATCAATTTTAGACAAACAAAATGTCAAAAGTGATCTTTTTGCATGTTCAAATCCTTCGCATGTTCTTGTGAATGCCCACTATTTTTCACCACATGTCTGATATGGTAGCTATGATGTAGAATTTTAAAATATTAAAGCATTTGGATGGTGATACTTCTCTATCATGAATAAATGAAGAAAGATTTTACCGAACTTTTAATGCTGCTATAAACCCACCCGTTGTCAACTGAACTAACTTTTGATTTAAACCACTTGCACATAAAACCGGTTTTAACTTTCTACAGAAAAATATCACAAAGTTAATACACAATATGTTGATTTCACGCTACTCAAGTGAGAAGCGGTTCCTGGGATTATGAAGAACGAACAATTGATATTGCTCGAGACATCTCAATGCATCAAATAACCGCACTGTGTCAAGGCAACTTATCCAACAAGGTCTTGAAAAATAACAAACTGTTGATTCTTCACAAGCCCAGACACCCTTTCTAATCCAATTATGGAACAGGTCTTATTTTACACAGGTGGTCTGAATCCACTTTTTAGTAGAAGGTTAGTTTATGGTAGCCTTATCATGATATGCACTGCGCATTTATATTATCAGACTTCATGTGTATATTTAAATAAAATTTACTATAATTCTGTTCAAATAGATTAACCAAATTTTAAACACGGTAGTTCATAAAGCACACATTAGAATGAATTTTATAAGTCATTCTAAATGTGTGTTTCATAAGATAACATTTTATAAGTCATTCTAAATGTGCGTTTCATAACATTTTCTCATATTTTCCAGGCCTGTGAGATTCTTTAGACACCAAAATGAACAAAACTGGTCTGTATCCATAGGGAAAGAGGATAAGAATAATTGAGACCAAACACCAACAGGAGACATATTTCATTTAAAGTTGGCATGGTTGTAGAGTCCAGTCACTCAGGCATATGGTAGGGCAGTAAATATCACCCAATGTGTAACTTGTGAACAGTGCTAAAGTGTCCAATGAAAAATTCTTTCTGAAAACCACACTAGTTTTTGCCTTAATACATAGGCTTTTTTGTCAGTCTGATGGTCTGGACAGCTCAGTTTTCAGAGGACACAGCAAGTGTTTGAAAGACCTTGATTTTGATTCCTAGGGACAGGCACCTATTTCAGACTGGCAAATAAAATCTGATATGCAATTAGGCAAAACCTACAGTGCTTCCTAGAAAGAATATCATCACTGGATACTTTGGCACTGTAAACAAATTACTCATCTAGTGATAATGACTGAGCTACCAATAACTGCCACGGTCACAGAGGTCACTCTCTTTCAGCCAAGTTCCACTGCAGAAGCAGCATCAGAAACCCCAAGGAAAACAAATCGCTGTCTATCACAAAAAGTTGGAATTTTGAGGTAATCAGTTAGCAAGATCCTCCCAACCAAATATTTTTTTGTAATAAATCAAAAGGAAAGTGTGTAGGCAACAGTGCACAGGAGAGAGCTCTGGCCAATATTGGCAGACCTTTATTTACATTTGTTAACACTTCCTGTCTTGTGAAATTTGGCTACCAAACGTCCAGTTATCTGTCCCTCTATCAGACACATTGGTCAAAACAAGATCTCCTCTGCAAGGAAGCATCGATTTTGTGGAAAAGTAGACATCAACAATTTTTATCCACCACTGCTTAGTGTACAGTTCAGTTTGGTCTACGTTGGTATCAATACATTCCCCCAGCCCGCTGTCAACACCATTTAGTAACTATGGGTAAAAGTTGTAAAACAAATTTAGGATGAAATATAAAATAGGCCCGTTTTTGGACCACCATAAAAAAGGCATGACAAAAGAAAATTATCACCAATTTGATAAGTTTCCAGCAAATTAAGAAGATTTTTTGAGAACCTTGACATGTGGGCGGAACCATGTCAAAGCTTCAAAGTTTTGACCATACAGTTGTAATGAAGAAATCACCCCATTACCAAATAATAAAACAGTAGCAATCTGTATAATCAAAACGTATAGCCATGTACTACAATTTGACAGATGAAACACTACTGACAATTTGATGTGTTACTTAATTTAATCTGAGGAACAGATACTATTTTTTAATGTCGCTTACTTGACTTCCTACAAAATGAGGATGTATGCTCAATATCTAGATCAAATTTCCTGTTTGTTCACATGGGAAGATCGACCACTGACACTTAGCAAAAAAAGCGGTTCTGAGGCAAAATGAGCACATAGCTATTCTTAACTCAAACATACTGTTACATAAGCTAATTATCATTATTAGAGGTGAAAGGCGATCCGCCAACATCATCGAATTTTGCAGGTTTTATAAAAAATCCTCTTAAGAGGACATTAAAATGTTCAGTCATTTACTGAAACACTAACATGTTGACAGAAATAAATCCGTGTTTACAACATGAGAATCATTCATGAATTTCAGTGGTCTGATCAGCAGGTATCTAGGGTGTCTCTTGTTTACACAATTCATGTTTAAAGTTTACAACAAAGCTATAAATCATCATGATACATGTCCAGTTATAGATAGCTTCCATACATCCTAAAAGCCAGGGTTGCTGCATTTTCATGCTAGCGCCTAGAAAAAAAATCTAGAATCTTTAAAAAGCTGAGATAAATCACCTAAAAACCAATAACTTATCAAAAATATTGGACTTGTGAAATCCTCACCCTACATCAAAACAGACAATTCAAATTATCAACTAAATAATCAAAACCCGTTTATTATACTGACTCATAAATAATCCTATATAACTGCTATAATCCTCTGGAAATGCGAATCAAATGATATCAAAGTCGTTATAAGACATGATCTAGTGCTAAAAAACAACTTTCTTCACAAGCGTATTTGCTCTTTCAAAGCAATGCTATTGCATTATGATGCTTTGTTTGGATTAGCATTAGCCGCAACAACACGACTGTAATTCCAACAACAGACTCATTGCTTCAAGGGCTAAAAGTAAACTTAATGAGTTTGGTGAGAAGCAATGAAGAATAATCAGCCGGGTGAGTTCTTTTCAAACCTAGAAATCAATCAATACCAAAATTGAAGGAAATAGATTAGCCCAATTGTATAACGTAGCTTTTTGAAAGAATGGGCAGTTTCATTGCGCCTAAAGAAATTGTGTAATATACCAACTCCAGGAAGACCTATGCAGATTCCTGGGACAAATGATAGTCATGTACACTTCCCCGGATTACATCTATCTTCATTTTCTTTCTGTCTGGTTCTGGGAAATCTTCATCGGCATCATCTTCGTAACCATAACCACCACCACCAGGTGTCTCCAGTTGAAACATGTCCTGAAACAATGGACATACGCAAAATTTACTCTGTCAAAGAAATGCTGTTTTTTGTCACTTCCAGCAGTGAACTGCAACTCATTAAAAATTAAAAACTGTCATCTTCAAATAAAATTTAAGCAAATTTGCGAGACTATAGTCAAAAACACAGTTTTGGACATTAATATTCAATGTCCTTAATTCTGCAGCTGAACATTAAGAGTATGTGTCACCTACCCCAGGTGAAACATCCACAGATGTCTTTCCTCCAAGATTAACACGTTTTCCATCAGTGTATATCAGTGTGTTCTTGCCAGCACTGCCCGGTTTTCCACCTTTGAACAAAAGGTTAAAAACATTACCAAAACCTCTACCACTGAGCAACGAGCGGTGACTAGGCTAGTGTTAAAGCTGGAGTTAGTCTTTTTTAGAGTTGGCTTTATCAACTTGGTTATTGTGTCCAGGTCATTACAGGGTGTTATCTGTTACTAGGCTTTGCTTGGACCTCTTAACTGGATTACATAAACTGATGACTACTACCCTGATGGTTGTTAAAGAGGTGATGGAAAAGATTCTGTAATGTACAATTTTTGAAAGGATTTTCAATAATTTTAATACCTCATGCAATTCATAAAAATGTTCAAGACTGACACAACCTAATGACACAATTTACGCAGCAAATGTCAACACTTAATGAAAGGAAATCTTGCTCCACACAGAGAAAAAATTGTCGGTTATGCAAAGCAAAGTGAGTAAATGATGCGTTTTTAAATGTTGTACTTGTTTTAAAGTCGTGTTCATGCAATTTGAAACTTTACAGATACAATAAAACTACTTTCATTTTGAATACGGGACACTTAATTACATTTTCTTAGTAACAGGAGTTGATATGAAATCCCCTCTATGACTCTCAACAAATGTGAGCCTAGAATATAATCACTCCCTAGTACTCTACCTTTCAAGCCATATGGCTTAAACACTCTCCTCTCAGAAAGTACAGATAACACCAGTGGTCGACGGAACACGAGCTGTCGGATGACCCCATCACCTCCACGGTGATGACCTTGACCCCCAGTGCCAGGATTGAGGCTAAATCGCTTCAGAATGACAGGATAACGACGCTCCAGTATTTCTGGGTCTGTGATACGTGTGTTAGTCATGTGACAATGGACACCACTTCTGCCATTCCAAGTGGGACCCTAAAGAGAACAAGTACAGCAACAGGTGAAAGTTTAGTAAGTTAAACGTGAACTACACTTTTTGTGTAGAGGAATAAGGTAAAAAACATATTTGATTTTGTCCTGTGGTTGTTTTGAAAGTTGATATGGTGATGTGGTATTTTTTGTTGGTTTTTTTCAAAAACAAAAATTTACCCGATATCAGCTAATGTAGCGTGACAATGCCTTTTTTTAATTTATTCAGCTCAAATCAGCTGTAGTGTCACAGTGACTGGTTGTACATATCTGGTTACATTTTGAAAGAGCCAAAGATACTTACTTTACAATAATGCTGTCAGAATAGAAGTACCGGAATTCATTATAAACACAGATATGGAATAAGTTGCTGGACATTGCCATAGATTAACTAACTGCAGGGGTCCATTTTATCAACAATAGAGGGCAGGATTATATTGAGATTAAGGCCATCATCTTTCTGCCTACATCACATATAAACACAGTCATATAAATTATCGGACACCAATCCTACGAGTTCATGACCTAAAAATGGTCAATTGACAGTAGGGCGACGATCAGACTATCTGGAGCACCAAGGGGGAATGGTGTTAAAATCAGGCCAGCTTAATTTTTAATGGCACTTGGCAGAAGCTCAATTGTAAAACCAATAGCAGATGATCTGGCCAGATTCATCCTAGTATCGGTAACATCAGCCACTCATCGGCCTCCATTTCTGCGCTAACCAGTTGATACCTGGATGATGAGTTCATAATTTTCTTCCGATTGCTTTTTAAATGGCCCAGTCAAATATCAGGTGATGTTCATCCAAGAACAGTGATTGATTGGGCACGCTCTTTTGTCAGATCAGGAGAAGCATTTCCATTTAAAGACACCATGGTTAAATCGATGCTTCTTTGAACGTGACTGCGGCATAGGTTCACTGCGGCTAGTGTCTGACAAAAAAATCACCAGATCACGCTGGGCATCGGAATAAAACTCGATCAGCGAGACAGACAAAGCGTCACCAGACATGTGTAAGAATTGAGCATTAACTGACAGCAAGCGTACGACTTTAATAAAACAAGCCCCAAGTATTTGTCCTCATCATTACGAAAGAGTGCAAAAGTGCATATAGATCCAGGATATTGAATATGCTTTTTTGTCTTCCCTTTATAGTTGAATCTGTTGACAGGATCCTCATCACTAAAACGCCGGTATTGTTCATTGAAGCTTGCTGAATGACAACTGAGTTTACTTTGTAAAGTAGCCACTTTATATCGTTTATCTAACTTCATTTTGCTACTACTTTGTTAACATTACTATTACTGGAGTACCACAGGGAAATTCATTGGCATACGTCAGCTGCAATGTGTCAGATTCATTAAATTTGAAGGCGACTCATTTAAGGCAGAGGCTAAAGTCGAGTTGACAAGCCACAACATTAAAACTAACATGACAATGTCCAAGAGGTTTTTGAAAAAGATTATATTGGAAAAATATAATCTGGGCATTTTTTGTATTTCTAAAGTACTTATGCAGAATTTTAAAAATTGCCAGAACCCAAAAATGCTTTTGTGGCATAATATAACATAGGGCTCAAAGTTTTACTCTAGCCCGTGTGAAAAGTGTTTTGGAACGTACATCTTCACCTACTATTTAAAATACTTGGTACAAGGCACTGTAACACCTAGAAGAAATGTAAAAAACCTCCATCCTTCCAAAAGTCATTTTTCAATACAATGCGGATTCATTGACAGAACTGTAGTTTTATAATGCTGTCCTCATACATCACAAATATACTGAGCCAGATCAAGACAGCTTAGCTATACAACATGCAAAAAGCGGGGCAGGATTGGCTTATATCTATTGGACTGTGACATACATACCGCTCCAGAGCCACCCGCCACCGTCTCATAGTAACCCACATCTTTGTCACCAAATGTAGTGTTATTCATACAGCCCTAGGAAGACAAACAACAAGGTGTCAATTAAACTAAATAATTAAATGTTTCTGCTTGAGTTACAGCCTGTACAATATGCCTACAAAACATTTTATTTGTAATCCGAAGACTGAATTTTATTTCCAATTTGTGGTAAATACTAAATACTTTAGTTACAAAAATAAGCACAACCTGACAATAAGAAAAATAAAATATCTTACTAACCAATCTTAAAACTGACCTACCCACCTCGGAGGAGTGAGGGTAGAGTGACAAGAAGCCAATTTAAAGATATTTTACTGAAGATGAGACAAAATGGACAGGGAGAAAGACCTTGAGCAGAGCAAACAAGTATACAATGATACATTGTGCTGGAGTATACAATGATACATTGTGCTGTAGTTTCATTGTTTCTCAAAGATTAACTGACTGATGAAATAAATGCAACAGGAAACATTCTTCTACTCCTGAGGAACCAAATACCCTCACCAGCATTTATGTACGTAAACAAGAACAGAAAGCTAAAGCGAAGTCATGATTTACTTCTTAATGAAACATACACCTTTGAAAAAGTTATTCATGACTAGATGTTCGAGCTTAAACTGAAAAATTCCATGTCAAAAATTGCTATGAAACAACATATAAGTTCATTTCAAATAAGGGTATAATATATAAATAATTTGTGGCTTGTTACAGAGCCAGAGTCAAAAGCCATCCCATAGATGACCATAAATGACTACAGTATAAGAAAACAAACAGTATTCTGTTAGAAACACAATATCCTTCACAGTTGAACTTTGATCAGAATGTGTCGCTACTCTACGAGCATTACAACACGCCACATGTAATAACTTGCATCAGCAAACCAAGCTTTTAGTTTGATCATGTCATCACATTATTACACAGAAATTAAATTGTCTGTGATATTCTGAGCCTGTGTGTGTAACATGTACATACTGTATCAATGGAAAGCCAAAAATATCTTTGCCTGGTAGCAACCAAACAAATCCCCCTGGTGGTAAAATAAGGCTACAAAGGTCAATGTGGCAATAAAAACCATGTTATTATCGGTTCAATGAGAATCGTTAAAAATCTCACTTTGACAACTTTATTTGACTCCTAATAACTCCACTGAGACACTATTGTCTCAATAACTGCTCAGCAGTTGTGACTACACAATAGTAACTTACTAAAGATGCAGCACAAGTGGCAAAAGCTTTAAAGACAACGTCTACGATTCGCTGGCATGTTAGAACATTTCCACCAACCACAGCAGCTGATTCCGACGGGTCCAGAATACTTCCATGAGGAATAATTACTGAAACAGGTTTCAGGCAACCCTATAGGAAATAGACATAAGATTAAAGCAGAATTCGAATAAAGTAAACATATTAATAGCTTCTTCGACTTCTCATGATATACATGTGTCACAAAGTGCTTCCAGTTGTTAACAAAATGAATAAATCATCTTGAGCTTTTGAAAGACATTGGAAGACTTATATGTTTTGTGTAATGAACAAGCCTTGTGGACTGGCCACGTCTGATGCCTGGTAACGTGTACTAGATAATCTTTTTGTTGATACTTTGCGTATCAGCAATTCTCTCTATCAGACGTGAATAGAATTTCTAAAAGATTTGGGCCAATGCACATTAGAATTGTGTGCATGCGTGTTCGCGTGCCTGCATGCGTATACGCGTGTGAAAATGAGTTATGACTAAAGACACACTAAGCAGTCATTCAAAGAAGATTTGGGGTTATCCCACAGTTATCATGCCCATACCAAGCATGAGACTTGGAAGGGTGCAAAGCTAAAGGAAGCGGACAAAACCAGACTTCAATCAACGATGTAGACTATGAAAAACCCATACTTCATGCAACGATGGGATAAGCTTTTATTATGCATTGGTCAAAACTATGCACCACTGGAAATGAACAAAAAAGAAAAAAATATTCATTTTTTGTGGATGTGGCCAATAGCACTGTTCAAGGTACGTGTTGTTTGTTAGGCTGGGGCTCCTTGGCTCTCATTTTAACAGGGAGACTCCTAAATATACGTGAAATGTGTGTTGACAAAACTGAGTCGGAGAACACAGGAACGAAACCTTAGTTCACTGGAATCGACATTTCTCAGTTTCAATGCAGGATACAGTAACAAAAGCAAATAAAATGACATCAAACTACCGCATGTATCTATAACCAAGAAGCTAGCTAATTGTTCTTAGAGATGCAAAGTGAGTTCCATTGAAAAATGACTATATGCAATGGTAGACAGCATTAAATAACTGAATAGTTTGCTGACTACATAATACCACAATATCATGAGTCAAAACTTTCAGATATTGACAATGCTTTGTGTTTCTGATTGT
Organism: Phoronis australis; assembly: GCA_002633005.1. Taxonomy (NCBI): domain Eukaryota; kingdom Metazoa; phylum Phoronida; family Phoronidae; genus Phoronis; species Phoronis australis. The sequence continues at coordinate 332,592 of NMRA01000456.1, read as the reverse complement.
TGTGTATCAGACTGCTGTTTACCTACTGGGTTCATATAACGCGCGTGCCCACAGAAATGAACCCTCCCATCGCATGAGCCTTCTTTGTGTACAGTCAGCACAAGGTCCTGTGTTCGAGTCCTGGTCGGACCGAAATCTTTTTGGAATTATATTCATTAGGTCACGTGATATGGCCAGCAGGTGGCGTGCAGACACAACTTAAATGTTTGCAACATATTTTCCACGCCATATTAAGATTGACATATTCATAAATACTAAAACCATAGGTTTGCCCTCTTTGCTATTAGCTGACAACCTTTCTAGCTGACAAACATTTCATTTACAGCGAAAAGTATTTTTAGTAAAAGAACATTAAGGAGGTAATTGAAAAAGCACAGGTCAGTGGCGGGTCTAGGAGGGGGGGCCCAACATTTTTGTCCGGCTGTAAGCATTTGCGCAAACTGAACCACGATTGTAGATGCGCATAGCACTGAATGGGGGGAGGTCGGGAAATTTTTCTGTTTTTACCTCTAAAAATCAAGCATTTTCCTTGATTCCTGAAGTATTATTCAAGAAAAAAAAAAAAGGAGAACGTGTCAAACAGGAAAACTGAACGTACCAAAGACTTGAACTCTCGACCTGGCGGTTAGAGAACGCGTGAGTTACCACTACACCACCACGATTTAACTAGTAATCTCGTACTAAAAGACCTACTTGTTTATGGTCCACAGCGTTTGCGCGCGAAACCTACTTCTTTTCGTAATGCTTATTACACGTTTTATATTTTGTGCCATGAATTCTTAACAAATTTGTCGTATTTAAAACAGTCTTCAAATGCCCAAAAGACCAAATCCGTTTTTCGTGTTGGCAATAATGACGGGATTGCTTTGGAAATCGTCTTAAGATAAGGTTTGACAAAGAGAGTATTGCGAGTTTCTGAGTGATTCACTAAGGCTTCAATTAAAATTCACATCTTACCAGCAGCTTCTGTTTTTTCATCGTCACTCAGGTTCCATTTTCTTTAAAAAATGAAGTAAATTTTCTTCATTGCACAGTGGAGCAGACGACGGAAACGGAGTCGTAGTGCGCAGCGCCACTGCCGGTCGCCTGGGATATCGCGGGAGAGCCTATACTTAGCCATAGTTCCGTTACGAATGCGCAGTGTTCCGAATTTGACACTTGAAATTGGGTTTGAGCCCCCCCCCCCAAACACTAAAAGTGCACACATTTAAATCTTTTTTCATCCGTATAATTTTAATTACCGGGGTTAATTAATAAACTCACCATTTCCCTACGCTCTTACTGTTTTATTTTTTTTTTCCGCAGCCAAGGGGGGGGGCCCGAGCTTCCTGGGCCCCCCCCCTAAATCCGCCTATGCAGGTACAGGTAATATGAATTGAATTTGGCTTGCTAAGTCAGACCCCAAATCCTGGTGGGGGGTGCGTTCACACTCATTGCACCCCCCCGGGTATGGGCAAGGTTATACTCTTTCAGTTATCATAAAAATGCACACACAGGCACATAATTCTGATGAAATTAAATGCCAAATGAGGACAGATCTTGTTACCTGGTTGAGTGGTATGTCATGTGCCACCATACACCTTAGACAGTAGATAAGAGCTGACAGCGTAATGGCTCTAGGGGCATTCCAGTTGCCATGCACCTGAAGGCCGGAGCCTGAGAAGTCGAACACAGCAGTGCCCTGGGGAAACAAAGAAAGAGGTTAAAAATTGAAGCTGACATTCGACCAGGAACCTGTTTTATCAATTCAGAGGTCATTTCCCAGTAATATAAATTAGGCCACAGTTCATGAATATTATGAACTATGTTCAAGGTTTTGTTCAAGTTTGTTCTTACAAAAAAGTAAAAAATGCAAGGTCATGATCTGTCTGTGAACGTCTCAGCGAATACAGGGTGTGCAAACTGTTATCAAACTAGCCACAAGAATTTAAGTAAGACAACAATGTTATAACCTCTCTTATCATAAACATTTCCAATTAATATTTTTAGCACAAACTATTCACTTGAGACAAAACAGACTTTCTTAAACCAACTTTATAGGAATTTTAAACTGTCTTGTATTTTAAAGACATGGCATGACTGTATTGAAGACATAAGAATGACTTTTGCCTAGCTCTAACTAGGTACATTAGGCCTGTTTTATCAAAAGTTGTACACCTGATCATAGCTAAAATGTTGCAAATAACATGACCGTTACTCTTGTTCACCTGTAATGACCATCCACAACAACTACGTTACTCAATAGTGTGCCAGTAAAATCTAAATTTAACCATCCTCTCAGCTATAGCTGGCCTCTCCAGGTAAACAAGCAGAAGGGCAAAACAAAAACTTACAAAATTACTGAAATTTATTCATGTCTTGCTTACTCAACTTAATCATTTCCACATAAGACTTCGAGGAGATGCACGGGTTACATGAAATGACACGCAACAAGCACTAGTACCTTCAACTCATCGATACTGACAGTCAGCCTAATGGGTGACCCATCATCCATAAAATCTTCAGCAGACAGTATGGTGCCACCTGTGGTTAGTTTTGTCCTGTGTGCGATGTCCACGAGCATGTCTTTAACAGCAACCTCTGCATTATGCTGATTGGAATAAAGAAACATACTAAGTAAAATATTAGTACAAGTAAATGTATGCATTCTAAGTAAGTCCAGTAATAGATTTATTGTTTCTTATACTTATGACCCAACTGGATGACTGAAAACATTCATCGTATTATTCATTCTACAATTAATTACAGATATATGCTACGCAAATTGAATAATATGGATTGAATAAAAGGAAATTCTCCATGCAGGAAGCCAAACTTGCAAACTTCAAAATGGCTTAAATTAAGTTAGCAGCAGCAAATCATTCCACGGAAGCACTGAATGAACTCCATTTGGTGCACATTGTTACCATATGTAATTAGAATTTATGTTAACTTGGTGTAGCTAAGAACGATGGGTTCAACCCCAGAACATGAACCTAAATAAGATCATGTGATGTACGGCTTTAAAGAATGTTCAATGTAATTTGATTGTTCTCAAGTAAATGCTATGTCAAGGCTATAAGTTCTTAACTAATATCATGAAAAGATAGTGCCGAAGAAGGTTAACCAAAACTAGGTTTCCCCTATTCTTAAAACCTTTTGTAAGTCCTATGCAGCTTTTATGGTTCAAGTCCACACAATCTAATGCGTCTAGTCAAGATAAAATGGTGAAATTTAAAGCCAGAGATTTGTATTATTTACCTACTTGATAGAAACAAAGAATTTTTACAAAATTGTGCAGTTTTAGGACAGTGGCTGAGGAAAACAAAAGTTCAGGATTTCAATGCAACTCAGCAAGACGACACTGACGGACTGCTCATCACTTTGATTGGCAGCTACATGCAAGTTATTGACAGGTGTCAGAGTGACGTGTGGACTTGCTAGTGTTATGCTGATTCTAGCAATTGAAATTAAATTGTTTTCAAAGCATAGAAATTCTTTTACATATGCATAAAGTGGCGTCAAAGATATTATGGGAGGTATATTTGGATTTAAGTTGCAATCTTCTCTGCGGTAAACTACAGTAGTGGAAACCTCATGCAGTAAGCACTGTGGGTTGAGAGACTAACTAGTCTATACAGGCTGGCAAATATAATGAGATACTTACATGAATGTGGTTTGTAATAATATCTACCTGAATGTAGTCCATGATGAGATACTTTGTGACAATACCTGAATATGGTCCATGATGAGATACCTTATGATAATATCTACCTGAATGAGGTCCATAATGAAATACTTTCATGTGACAACATTTACCTGAATGTGGTTCATGTACGCCTGCACTACATCCTGGCCATATTCATCTATTTACCTGAATGTGGTTCATGTACGCCTGCACTACATCCAGGCCATATTCATCTATTTACCTGAATGTGGTTCATGTACGCCTGCACTACATCCAGGCCATATTCATCTATCAACTCTGACACCAGCTTTATGCCCTGTCAAACAAAGAACAAATAGACTTTAACATTAAGTAGGTACAAAAAAACTTTCCCTCTCTTGACCCAGTCAATTATCCTATTTAATGGCCTTTATATAGAGAAACATCATCTTTAAGCAGCTCCTATGCAGTCATTTTCTTATACTTCAGCAACTCATTAAAAACACTGTGCTGATGGACAAGCATTCATGTATTTATATGCATAGCATGTGGTTAAAAATCAAAGTTCTTTGAAAAACACATTTATTGAATGGGTCTATATGTGCGTATAGATGCAATAAGTCAGGTAAACTCTTTTCTACATGTACAATCCATACACCCATGCACGCACAGAGAGAAAGATGGAGGGAGGGGGGGTGGAGGGAGGAAGGGGGGGAGGGAGAAGGATCGGACGTTCAACTACAAATAACTGTGACAACATGCTGCTAACATGACGCCATACTGTTGTGTGGAAGCTGACTGCCAAACAGATCAGCGCGGCCATAGGCGGATAAGGAACCTTGGTATATTAAATGCAAAATACTGACAAATAGGAACAAATAAACAATTGAGCATTATTGGCAGGATACTTAAGGGAAATTTTAATTTAATTTCAAAATATCCCGGAAGTGATATCACTGTAAAAAGTGCAAAAATACAAGCATTTTGGTAATTATTTCATCAAAATCGACCCATCTGTTTCAAAGTTAAAGCCTTTTAGCACACACTCAGTTCCACACAACATCATGGCCACCCTGCTAAACGTATACAAAGTCACGTGATAGCTAATCTTCATCACGAATTCTGTGGAACAATCATATCACTGTTGTAGTGAAGAATTTCATAGGAATAAGTAACACAAAAAATTTCAATGGCCTTAAAGAAAAATAAAGCTGTCTGTACTCTTATCTCAGTGAATCCCACCTTTTGGTTGGCTGCTACCTGGGCCCTGAGATCACTGAGGTTATCGTGGAGATTTCTGGTGCCGCTGCTGCCATGATGGTTGGCTGGCTCCATGAAGGCTGCAGTGACCTCTGTGGGAGGATGAAGAAAACACGGATTGATCAGAACAAATCATTAAGACTGCATTATACAGAGAATCCTACACGAGTCTCAGGTTTATGTCATGGGTAAAACCTCTTGGAAATTTCGTCAAAATACCGAGGCTTGTGATTGTATCAGAATTTAAAGTCATTATATATTGTTTTACTGGATAAAAAAGCCCTGACAAGCTAATATATCAAATGCATTGCAGAAAAGAGCAAACCAACAAAGAGTCAAATCAGCTGTAATTACTCATTCTTTAAAAATACTAATACCCAATTAACGTTAAACTAATGTTGGGAACAAGATTTTTCCTGTTTGCTCACATTGTTTTAAGACTGCACCTTGTGCCAAGAAAAAAGTTACTGATACAACATGCACCATCAACTGATGTGAAGGAAACTCGAATCAAATTGCACCAGTACACTGGACCCACCCGCATTTGCACTTATACAACAACTAATACCAGGAATAACTTTGGCATTTTCAGTGTAATGAAACAGGTTAACGTTTCCTCAACTTAATGAACTTCTCAGGAATTTTACTTGAAACTGACAATAAAAAGTACCATCTTCTTGGAACTTTCCACCCTTGACTAGCTTAAAGGACATGAATACAGCGCCCTCTTGATGAATGGAGATGGAATGAGGAGGCATAGAGCCAGGAGTTATACCCCCGATGTCAGCATGGTGACCACGGCTAGCTACAAAGAACACAGGTCTCTTTTCGTTTTTGTAAAACACCTGAAAAATAAACAGCAGGATTGCTCCAGCAAAATTCTCCGCTTTTAACATGAACTTACTATAGATAAAACCAAATCATAACTTGTTCGTGCAAACACAAAATTCTTCATTCATCTCTAACTGGATTATTGCTTCATAGACAATAAATTATGTACATAACTATTCAGAAATATCTCATAAACAATTTCCAATCATTTCTTTAATGGTTTTCCAAAGTTGCTCAAGTTGTACAAGCCCAATGGCTGACAGATACACACGGTATCAATGTTGAACAATTATAACTGATCATTCGCCAGGATGATTTTGATAAAACTGTATTACTTAGAACTTTAATAACGTAGAAAATAAATCCAGAACTAAAAGAGGCGATCCAGATCCTCTAAAGGATACACTTATGTGTCAAAAAGTAGAATAAATATACGTAAATAAAACAACAAAAATGGATCATTGAAATTTTCGGATATAGTAACATCCTTCGTCAACAGAAACAGAAATACAATGAATAATGTTCATTATGCCATATATCAGATGTCAATATAGTGTTTGATTTTACTTTAGTTCTGTTTCTGTTGACAAAAGAATGCTATTATATCCAAAAATTTCAGTGATCCATTTTTGTTGTTTCATTTACATATATTTAGAACTTCAAGTAATTACATGTCAGCTGGCAGAGTTCTAAGGCAATGTGACTGACACTTACCGGAGTGATGACAGTTAGATCAGGCAGGTGACTGCCACCTGCACTGGGGTGGTTACTGAGAATGACATCACCATCTTGAATATCGTCACCAAGGGCTTTCATCTGCAACAGTATTACAGACACATTGCACAATATAGCATGCGCAAAAAATTAGATAAAGAGTTTTCCTGTCAAATCACTTGTTCCACTAATAGAAAAAAGTACAGGCATATAAAAGGTTTTCAAAACTCATCATTCCAAAAAAATCTAACCATAAAATTTTCTCTAGTAAAAGAAACAGTTATAAATGCAACAATTTAACAAGAGATAACAAAGCTGAGAAAAACAGTAATTGCACATTGATCTTAGAACATTTCAATCGACATGAAAATAATTAAATAACAACAATGTTCAACATCGTAGTTACCCAGGAATCGAACCCTGAGTTGCAGATGATATAATATTTATCAAATAAAACTGAGACAGAAGTGTCATATAATTAACAGTTTTGAACCATATGTTATGAGAATCCAAATATCACACAACGGTGAACTAAACACTTGCAAGGTTAACACAAATTGTTCGTTCCAAGGACTGCTGCAAGTCATTCCCTGTGTTCATGCAAACTTCACAACCGGCAATGTAGCTTCGTAAAAGGAGATTAAGTTATAAACAATTCTCAATATCTATGTAAAGATTCTTGCCAGGTTTAAGTAAATAAATGATAAAAATTAAAATGTATTCGTCAAAATGTTTGCATGACGCAGATATCTCCATAAAAGTAGAAATACGCCGACATTATAACACATGACAAACCCATATCATGTTGGATCGATCTTGCCTCTAATATCTCACCCCTTTAAACTCACCTGGTACCTGACAGTCTCCTGCATGGCTCCCAGGTGTACAGGAATGTGAGGGGCGTTGGACACTAGTCCACCATCAGGGCCAAACAGAGCACAAGAGAAGTCCAGGCGTTCCTTAATATTGGTAGAGATAGACGTCCTTTGAAGTACTCTACAATGTGCAAATGACTTTTGTAGCACAGGGACATAAAGTTTTTGTACATAAAAGTGTAAGCATCCCACCAACGTGACATCACATCAATGATTAGAAACAAATTGATACTAGCTTCATGGACCACAGTCTAGTCTTGTCTCATAGTTGTTACTTTGTAATAATAATAAACTCTTCAATGTAATCAAACTTTCAATATTTACCATTTTTCAGACGTTGATTTCTATTTTTAATGACAAATCGCATGTCAGAAAAGATTCCTGTTGTCCAGTCCTAATAATTATAAGCAAAGGGCTGGTACTTTCAGACAGGACTGTCAAAACAAATTGAATGATGGCATTAGAATAGTGTAGCAAATGAATTGTTCAGTACCTCATCAATTTCGCATGCGCTCAACTATTATGAAATGAGTGAAAATGACAAAAGGAGTGATTCAGCAGTAAGTGCAGCCTACCTTCCCATTTGTTCAGCAATACTCATGAAGCGGTGTGAAAAGATAGACAGTTGAATGGCATCCAGTTCAGTGGTGATCTCATGCACACTACTGCGGCTGACCTGTAGAAGTAACGCAGTAGGTGAAATGTACTGGGCTGGAAATAGACACCGTTTCATACTGGCACAATAACACAGGCAAACTAAACACAGGGGGTGTCAGAAATTAGTTGCAGAGTCCTGTTTTATTAATGATATTCCAAGATATAGCTTAGGTAGATCATAAGCTCAACAATATCATTTATATCCAGTTACAAGTGCATGTTTAAGGAGCATTAATGAACTGTCAGCATTTCCCAAGCTCAGACACGTGTAAATATGCGTGTGCATAAAAATGCAAATTTCCATCAGTCACATCTTTGATTACAATCAGCTGCACTTCCTTGTCCACTGGCTTGGCACCCCACTGACTCTGAATCTTTGTCAGACAGCTGCACAGTAGACACACATGGTAAGGCACATGATACAATAGTTCTCCACTTATTTTGCACAAAAATATTTCTAATTTTCTAAAGCTGGTTACCTTGTTGCAAGTGATGAAAACTTGAGAACTTGAAATTGTTTCATGACATCAACACAGAACAAAGTAAGCTAATTATAAAGTGACTAACATTTTCTTAATCTTCATTTTTGTGGAGAAATTTCGCAAATACAGAATTTCACTTGTCGGCCATATTGTGTGTGAAATAAGTGAAGAATAACAGTAAGACACACATGGCAAGACACAAGTGACAAGACACAAGTGACAAGACACAAGTGACAAGACATGAATGACAAGACACAAGTGGCAAGACACATGTGGCAAGACATAAATGACAAGACGCACATGGCAAGACACAGGTGACAATACACAAGTGACAAGACATGAGTGACAAGACACAAGTGGCAAGACCACATGGCAAGACACAAGTGGCAAAACCCAAGTGAAAAACACCCAACTTTTATCATTCACTCCACTAACCTTTATATGGATATCTCCTTGGTTTGTAACAGTAGCTGTACAGTTAGGTTCCACTAGAATTGTGCTGGAATTGAACAGTTTCAAATATGACAAAATGGAATGTTTTAAAAATAAGTTACAGAAAAGTGCTAGATAGCTTAAATTACTTGCTAGATAACTGAATACCACTTTTGTAAAAAAATCATAGTCGGGAAGTCCCACTTTCCAATCCAATTGTCCCGGTTTTTCATTCTTGAATGCTGACAGCTATGAAACAGGTGTTCATTTGTCTCTTTGTCGTGAATATTGTTATCCAGAGTCAATTTCTTTAGTAACATAACAATCGCAAAAATGTGTTCCAATGTTTCTTGTTTACAATTACACAAACTGCACGTATCAGAATCACTAATTTTTACTTTCTGAAGAAATGAGTTTATTTAAAAACTACGGAAGTCCAACACTGCAGCCTATGTGATGATCTATACACGGAGCATTTTAAACTTACACAATAGAAGCTTGCTCTTTCTTTATCTATCAGAAAGCTTTTATCTGCAAATTTTGGATATTAGGTATTTGGAATAATTAGTTATCAGATTTTTGTAAATAACACTGCATCCTGAATGTTTACTGAAGAACTGAATCAAACAGCACCAAATGCTCAATTAATATAAGATGTGTAATTTTGATTTTAAGTGCCCGACTAAATTCTTCTAAGCAACTGTGAGGGATCTATATTCTAAAATCTTGGTCTTGATAGTACAGAAATCTTTTGAATCATTGAAATTATTTCCCTGCTGGTTTAACTAGTCATCTATATAGCCTCTCTGGTTCTTTTGCTTTCTTACGATACTATTACACCCTAATAGTTTTTGCATTTGGGTAATAAACATTATTTTTTAAACCTGTCAGGTATGCAAAATTATGGTTATTTATGAATTAAATTATGCATTGATTGCTTTTGCTATGCACCACCAAGAACTGATAAAGGGTTTTCTAATGATATGCCTCTTATGAAATTTAGTTGAAAAACAGCAAAGTTGAGAATAGTGTTAGCGACACAGTAAATTATACCAGGAATAACCAACACTGGAACAAATGAATGCAAACAAATTCCACGCATGCGCAGCGAAACCTCAACAGTGCGAGATTGAAGTAGACATTCCAGGGCTAGAGTTCTATGAACCAATCTATGAAATATGCTCAGTCCACAGCTTTATGCTGTGTGGTTAAAAACTTATTGCCATAGCAACACACCAAAACAAAGGATTCTACCCAAAACGTGAACCTAAACAAAGGTTTATGAAGATGACGCTGCATGGGGCCTAAAGTTACGTAAAACTTTATTGCCAAGTCTGTACAGTTAGCCAAGTAACTGGATGTCTGCCTCTGGTTAGCAGGGGACATGAGAAATGACTGGCCAACAGAAGGGACTCTGCTAAATCTTTTCATTTCTCCTCCACCAAATCCCCATTGACACTACCTCAGCTGCAGTACATATCTGTCTAACAAATCGGTTGTTATCAGGGGGTGGGAAAAAGTCAGAAAAGCCTCTAGCTCCAACTTCGACAGCAACTAAATTGACGGTGTACCCATCATTTCGCAAAATTTGACAAAAGTCTTCATACTTGGCCACCTTCAATTCATGACAATCCTCAGTAAGAGGTTCATATGGGACGGTTAGTTTGATTAGAACTATTTTCTTGGTCAATTCCGGCCACATAAGAATATCTGGTCATTGCCCAGTTTCAGTGATGACTTCAGGGTAGGAGCATTCAGCCTATAAGTCTGCGGCTAACTTCCAGCCTATTACTCCTCCAAACACAATGCTGTACTGATTACATGCATTATACAGTTACTTTGCCTTTACCACCAGTTTGAATGTACTCAACAGCCAAATACAAATTAGGAATTGGCTGGCACTTATGCAACTTTCAAGTAGCACAAAGACCATGAATATCAGCACTGACATAACGTGTAACATAAAATGTCCCATCACTGACCTGTTCTTGTCAATGATAATAGCTGGTCCACTGACAGTGTGTCCGGCCAAGAGAGAGGATAAATTGAACACATGCGTGTCAGAGTAACCATCGTCAAAAAAACACTGGACAACCTACAGACAAAAACAGACATAGGAGAAAACAGTCATGCTGCCTCATAATGGGCACTAAAATTGCAACAAACTGAACTTTGAACATTTGAAGACTCAACTATTTTTATCAAATGCAACAGATATGGTGATTAAAAAATCTTTTTAATGTTTGTGTCCAATAATTTGTGAAATATAATAAACAACAGCATCATCACAATGATTACGAATAAGAAAACTTCACTGAACAGATTTTTTTTGTTTCAGTTTCAACAAACATCATCTGCACCTTTTCACTAACAGGTGGCGCTGTTGCCTTCTCTATTTCCTGTTCCGTTCCAACTAAACTTCGCCCAACACCTCGTACTCTGATGTCATCCACATATATTGCTCGATCAGGTATTGTAAAACCAAATTCAGTAGCATAACGCTCAGTAAATGCTGCTCGGAAATCTCCGAAAGAAGTTGAGGAGGAAGATGGAGGTTGGTTTTCAGCTGAACACATAAGGGCGCAGTCAGTCTTGTCATAGCGTAGGTGCAGGAAAGGCTCCGTGAAAATCTGCCCCCTAATAAGAGAAGTACACAGCATTATACCAACAACCAAATTGTATTCACACATCAATCTCATGGGCTATGTTAAGAAATCGATAAAAAATAAATGTTAGGCCAAAAAACCGTAATTGGTTGAGGGCTCAGGGTTGAATCTTTTTACTCAAAATTGAACTAGAGATTACTTGTGTCATTTTCTATTCTACTTTTGTGCGAACTCAAGATACAGGGGCATAATTCTATACTGGAGTACAAAATGCCTTACACTTACAATATTGCTCCTGATGTCCCCATTATTAAAGGTAAAAGTCTGAATCTGAATACGAAATGTCTTTAAGTTCTTACTTGAAATCTCGAGTTTTTACTGGAGGTTGTTGTTCATATCTCGGGGTCATCAAGTGCACATGCATATGTATAAACCATAATGCACTCAAGCACAGAATAATTGACATGTATCTTGAGTTTGCACAAAAGATGTTCTCATTCATCACCGTGTTCACAGGAACACACCTGACAAATTTCTTCAACAAGATCAACGCAGAGCATTGAAATGAGCCCACGAATGCACTGCTAATGGTGTACCTCTAGGGATGTTTATTTGGAACACAAAAATGGCAACTAGATGGCGCAAAATATGTCGAATCCATCTGAAAACTTGTATGTGTCATCAAAGCTATTTTCATAAAAATCCGTCAAGGAACCTCTGAGAAAACAGAGGAAAACGAAAGAATGAATTTGCCACTAAGAGGCTATGAGCAAAAAACATAACTGCCACTAAGAGGCGCCAAAATAGAAAAAGTCGTCGGAAAATCATCGCCAGATTTCCGCTTCACATTAGGAACACATATGTTAATTTTCACAGCCATCCTTAGAGTGGTTTGGTTGACAAGACTCGAAAACAGTAAAAATGGCCACAAGGTGGTGCAAAGAGCCTCGAATTTTACCAAAAACCGGATGATAGCGTCATCTCACTAATAGATGCCTAACTGCACAATTTGATGAAAATCTATAGATGACCTTTAAAGATACAGACTCGAGGTAAACGTAAAAAAATAAAATTACCCCTAGGGGGCACATCGGTAGCCCGATCCGTCCGAAAGTTGTCATCCTGTGTTGTCAACTTCATAATTATAAACATACCAGCAAAATTCAATAAAGATCCTGTAAAGCATTTAGGAGATACAGCCATGGGCGCAAAAACAAACAAAACTACCACTAGGAGGTGCCATAGTACTCCAAGTCATCGGAAAATCATTGTCAGCCGCCTTCTTCACAGTATATATGCCAATTTTCAAAATCAACCCTAGAGCGGTTTCGTTGATAGAAAGGTAGACGCCAAAAAAACTCAAAAACAGTAAAAATGGCCAATAGGTGGTGCAAAGTACCTCGAATCGTCCAAAAACGGGAGGATCGCATCACCTCACGAACAGATGCCTAACTGCCAAATTTTATGAAAATTTGTTGAGGACCTCCAAATCTGCAGAGATAAGAGTAAAAAATTAAAATTGCCACTAGGGGGAACACCAGTATTCAGAGAGGTCCGAAATTTGTTGTTACAACACGAAAACAGTAAAAATGGCCACTAGGTGGCACAAAGTACCTCGAATCCGTCCAAAAACAGGAGGATGGTATCATTTTACTAACTGCCAAATTTTATGAAAATCCGTTGAAGACCTCCGAAGATACAGAGGTAAGCGTAAAAAACTAAAATTGCCACCAGGGGGCACACCGGTAGTAGGAGAGGTTTGAAATTCGTCATCGTCCATTGTCAGTTTCATAAGAACACATCTGCGAAATCTAATCAAGATCCTGTGAAGGGTTTCGGAGATACAGCTGTGGACACCTGACGCCCAGACAGAGATGACGGCAATATGTGGGCGCATAAAAATCCTGCCAGGAAAGCGTTTAGGAGATGCGATGGATGGACGCATATATATGGGTGCATAAATTGGACAGAAATTAATCATAGCTTTGAGAATCAAAAGATTAACAATTCTGCATCACATACAAATGACCGTTATGTACACACTACCTGTCAAAACCTTGTGACTCCAGTTGGGAGATACACTCTTCTGACAACACCTTGATCCTTGCCTCGATGTAACAAAAACTCCCTTCCTCGTACACACTGGCACATGGCTCTTGGGCCTCGTGTACAACATCAGCCAGGGCCATGCCATAAGCAGACAGAATACCTGCGTACCTGGAAATGAAAATGAGCATTTCGTTGACATGTCAACTTTAGATGAAAATACAAAAATTGCTTTCGTTTTTTATTTGTTATTAATAATGGTCTTAGTAGGGGATAGATGCAACAGAGCGAAGGAAAACTTGGATACAAAAGAAAATGGTTTCCAGGCTTGCACCAACATTTGAACTGAATCTGCTCTGGAAAATGGGACTGAAAAAGCAAGGACAGCAACAAACATAGTGACACCAAAGACG
>NMRA01000456.1:287572-313299 GCA_002633005.1 Phoronis australis | reverse complement strand
TATCATGTTGGATCGATCTTGCCTCTAATATCTCACCCCTTTAAACTCACCTGGTACCTGACAGTCTCCTGCATGGCTCCCAGGTGTACAGGAATGTGAGGGGCGTTGGACACCAGTCCACCATCAGGGCCAAACAGAGCACAAGAGAAGTCCAGGCGTTCCTTAATATTGGTAGAGATAGACGTCCTTTGAAGTACTCTGCAATGTGCAAATGACTTTTGTAGCACAGGGACATAAAGTTTTTGTACATAAAGTGTAAGCATCCCACCAACGTGTAAGCAGTTGTGGCATCACATCAATGATTAGAAACTAATTGATACAAGCTTCATGGACCACAGTCTAGTCTTGTCTCGTAGTTGTTACTTTGTAATAACAAACTCTTTAATGTAATCGGACTTTCAATATTTACCATTTTTCAGACATTGATTTCTATTTTTAATGACAAATCGCATGTCAGAAAAGATTCCTGTTGTCCAGTCCCAATATAAGCAAAGGGCTGGTACTTTCAGACAGGACTGTCAAAACAAATTGAATGCTGGTGTTAGAATAGTGTAGCAAATGAATTGTTCAGTACCTCATCAATTTCGCATGTGCTCAGCTATTATGAAATGAGTGAAAATGACAAAAGGAGTGATTCAGCAGTAAGTGCAGCCTACCTTCCCATTTGTTCAGCAATACTCATGAAGCGGTGTGAAAAGATAGACAGTTGAATGGCATCCAGTTCAGTGGTGATCTCATGCACAGTACTGCGGCTGACCTGTAGAAGTAACGCAGTAGGTGAAATGTACTGGACTGTAAATAGACACTGTTTCTTACTGGCACAATAACACAGGCAAACTAAACACAGGGGGTGTCAGAAATTAGTTGCAGAGTCCTGTTTCATTAATGATATTCCAAGATATAGCTTAGGTAGATGATAAGCTCAACAATATCATTTAGATCCAGTTACAAGTGCATGTTTAAGCAGCATTAGTGAACTGTCAGCTTTTCCCAAGCTCAGACACATGTAAATATGCGGGCTCATAAAAATGCAAATTTCCATCAGTCACGTCTTTGATCACAATCAGCTGCACTTCCTTGTCCACTGGCTTGGCACCCCACTGACTCTGGATCTTTGTCAGACAGCTGCACAGTAGACACACATGGTAAGGCACATGATACAATAGTTCTTCACTTATTTTGCACAAAAATATTTCCAATTTTCTAAAGCTGGTTACCTTGTTGCAAGTGATGAAAACTTGAGAACTTGAAATTGTTTCATGACATCAACACAGAACAAAGTAAGCTCATTATAAAGTGACTAACATTTTCTTAATCTTTATTTTTGTGGAGAAATTTCGCAAATACAGAATTTCACTCGTCGGCAGTATTGTGTGTAAAATAAGTGAAGAATAACAGTAAAACACACATGGCAAGACACAAGAGGCAAGGCATACGTGGCAAGACATAAATGACAAGACACACATGGCAAGACACAAGTCACAAGACACAAGTGACAAGACACGAGTGACAAGGCTCAAGTGGCAAGACACATGTGGCAAGACATAAATGACAAGACACACATGACAAGACACAAGTGGCAAAACCCAAGTGAATAACACCCAACTGTTATCACTCATTCCACTAACCTTTATATGGATATCTCCTTGGTTTGTAACAATAGCTGTACAGTTAGGTTCCACTAGAATTGTGCTGGAATTGAACAGTTTCAAATGTGACAAAATGGAATGTTTTAAAAATAAGTTACTGAAAAGTGCTAGATAGCTTAAAATTACTTGCTAGATAACTGAATACCACTTTTGTAAAAAAAAATCATAGTCCGGAAGTCCCACTTTCCAATCCAATTGTCCCAGTTTTTCATTCTTGAATGTTGACAGCTATGAAACAGGTGTTTATTTGTCTCTTTGTCATGAATATTGTTATCCAGAGTCAATTTCTTTAGTAACATAACAATCGCAAAAATGTGTTCCAATGTTTCTTATTTACAGTTACACACACTGCACGTATCAGGATCACTAATTTTTACTTTCTGAAGAAATGAGTTTATTTAAAAACTACTACGGAAAGTCCTACACTGCAGCCCATGTGATGATCTATACACGGCACATTTCAAACTTACACAATAGAAGCTTGCTCATTCTTTATCTATCAGAAAGCTTTTATCTGCAAATTTTGGATATTAGGTATTTGGAGTAATTAATATTTATCAGATTTTTGTAAATAACACTGCATCCTGAATGTTTACTGAAGAACTGAATGAAACAGCACTAAATGCTCAATTAATATAAGAAGATGTGTAATTTTGATTAAGTGCCCGACTAAATTCTTCTAAGCAACTGTGAGGGATCTATATTCTAAAATCTTGGTCTTGATAGTATAGAAATCTCTTGAATCATTGAAATTATTTCCCTGCTGGCTTAACTAGTCATCTATATAGCCTCTCTGGTTCTTTTGCTTTCTTATGACACTATTACACCCTAATAGTTTCTCATTTGGGTAATAAACATTATTTTTTAAACCTGTCAGGTATGCAAAATTACGGTTATTAAATGAATTAAATTATGTATCGATTGCTTTTGCTATGTACCACCAAGAACTGATAAAGGGCTTTCTAATGATATGCCTCTTATGAAATTTAGTTGAAAAACAGCAAAGTTGAGAATAGTGTTAGCGACACAGTAAATTCCACAGGAATAACTAACACCAGAACAAATGAATGCAAACAAATTCCACGCATGCGCAGCGAAACCTCAACAGTGCGAGATTGAAGTTGGTATTCCAGAGTTCTATGAACCAATCTATGAAATATGCTCAGTCCACAGCTTTATGATGTTTGATTAAAAACTTATTTGCCGTAATAACACACCAAAACAAAGGATTCTACCCAAAACATGAACATAAACAAAGGTTTATGAAAATGACGCTGCGTGAGACAGTTACTTTACCTTTACCATCAGTTTGAATGTACTCAACAGCCAAATACAAATTAGGAATTGGCTGGCACTTATAAAACTTTGAAGCAGCACAAAGACCATGAATATCAGCACTGACAGAACGAGCAATATAAAATGTCCCATCACTGACCTGTTCTTGTCAATGATAATAGCTGGTCCACTGACAGTGTGTCCGGCCAAGAGAGAGGATAAATTGAACACATGCGTGTCAGAGTAACCGTCATCAAAAAAACACTGGACAACCTACAGACAAAAACAGACATAGGAGAAAACAGTCATGCTGCCTCATAATGGACACTAAAATCATAACAAACTGAACTTTGAACATTTGAAGACTCAACTATTTTTTATCAAATGCAATTACGGATACGGTGATTAAAAAAAATTTTTTTAATGTTTGTGTCCAATAATTTGTGAAATATAATAAACAACGGTATCATCACAAACATCATTACGAATAAGAAAACTTCACTGAACAAATTTTTTCTTTTGTTTCATTTTCAACAAACATCATCCGCACCTTTTCACTAAGAGGTGGCGCTGTTGCCTTCTCTATTTCCTGTTCCGTTCCAACTAAACTTCGACCAACACCTCGTACTCTGATGTCATCCACATATATTGCTCGATCAGGTATTGTAAAACCAAATTCAGTGGCATAACGCTCAGTAAATGCTGCTCGGAAATCTCCGAAAGAAGTTGAGGAGGAAGACGGAGGTTGGTTTTCAGCTGAGCACATAAGGGCGCAGTCAGTCTTGTCATAGCGTAGGTGCAGGAAAGGCTCCGTGAAAATCTGCCCCCTAATAAGAGAAGTACACAGCATTATACCAACAACCAAATTCACACATCAATCTCATGGGCTATGTTAAGAAATCGATAAAAAATAAGTGTTAGGCCAAAAAACCGTAATTGGTTGAGGGCTCAGGGTTGAATCTTTTTACTCAAAATTGAACTAGAGATTACTTATGTCATTTTCTATTCTACTTTTGTGCGAACTCAAGATACAGGGGCATAATTCTATACTGGAGTACAAAATGCCTTACACTTACAATTTTGCTCCTGATGTCCCATTATTAAAGGTAAAAGTCTGAATCTGAATACGAAATGTCTTTAAGTTC
Organism: Phoronis australis; assembly: GCA_002633005.1. NCBI lineage: Eukaryota > Metazoa > Phoronida > Phoronidae > Phoronis > Phoronis australis. The sequence goes on along the minus strand of NMRA01000456.1, from coordinate 309,230 downwards.
TTACTTGAAATCTCTCGAGTTTTTTCTGGAGGTTGTTGCTCATATCTCGGGGTCATCAAGTGCACATGCATATGTATAAACCATAATGCACTCAAGCACAGAATAATTAACACGTATCTTGAGTTTGCACAAAAGATGTTCTCATTCATCACCGTGTTCAAAGGAACACACCTGACAAATTTCTTCAACAAGAGAAACGCAGAGCATTGAAATGCGCCCACGAACGCACCGCTAATGGTGTAGCTCTAGGGATGTTTATTTGGAACATAAAAATGGCAACTAGAATGCGCAAAATATGTCAAATCCATCTGAAAACTTGTATGTGTCATCAAAGCTATTTACCAAATTTCATAAAAATCCGTCAAGGAACATCTGAGAAAACAGAGGAAAACGAAAAAATGAATTTGCCACTAAGAGGCTATGAGCAAAAAAACATAACTGCCACTAAGAGGCACCAAAGTAGAAAAAGTCGTCGAAAAATCATCGCCAGACTTGCGCTTCACATTAGGAACATACATGTTAATTTTCACAGCCATCCTTAGAGTGGTTTGGTTGACAGAGGGGCAGACAAGACTCGAAAACAGTAAAAATGGACACTAGGTGGTGCAAAGAGCCTCGAATTTTACCAAAAACCGGATGATAGCGTCATCTCACTAATAGATGCCTAACTGCACAATTTGATGAACATCTATTGACGACCTTTAAAGATACAGACTCGAGGTAAACGTAAAAAAATAAAATTACCCCTAGGAGGCACATCGGTAGCCCGATCCGTCCGAAAGTTGTCATCCTGTGTTGTCAACTTCATAATTATAAACATACCATCCAAATTTAATAAAGATCCTGTAAAGCATTTAGGAGATACAGCCATGGGCGCAAAAACAAACAAAACTGCCACTAGGAGGTGCCATAGTACTCCAAGTCATCGGAAAATTATTGTCAGCCGCCTTCTTCACAGTATATATGCCAATTTTCAAAATCAACCCTAGAGCGGTTTGGTTGATAGAAAGGCAGACGCCAAAAAACTCAAAAACAGTAAAAATGGCCAATAGGTGGTGCAAAGTACCTCGAATCGTCCAAAAACGGGAGGATCGCATCACCTCACGAACAGATGCCTAACTGCCAAATTTTATGAAAATTTGTTGAGGACCTCCAAATCTGCAGAGATAAGAGTAAAAAATTAAAATTGCCACTAGGGGGCACACCAGTAGTCAGAGAGGTCCGAAATTTGTTGTTACAACTTGAAAACAGTAAAAATAGCCACTAGGTGGCACAAAGTACCTCGAATCCATCCAAAAACGGGAGGATGGTATCATTTTACAAACTGCCAAATTTTATGAAAATCCGTTGAGGACCTCCAAAGATACAGAGGTAAGCGTAAAAAAACTAAAATTGCCACCAGGGGGCACACCGGTAGTAAGAGAGGTTTGAAATTCGTCATCGTCCATTGTCAGTTTCATAAGAACACATCTGCGAAATCTAATCAAGATCCTGTGAAGGGTTTCGGAGATACAGCTGTGGACACCTGATGCCCAGACAGAGATGACGGCAATATGTGGGCGCATAAAAATCCTGCCAGGAAAGCGTTTAGGAGATGCGATGGATGTACGCATATATATGGGTGCATAAATTGGACAAAAATTAATCTTAGCTTTGAGAATCAAAAGATTAACAATTCTGCATCACATACAAAGACCGTTATGTACACACTACCTGTCAAAACCTTGTGACTCCAGTTGGGAGATACACTCTTCTGACAACACCTTGATCCTTGCCTCGATGTAACAGAAACTCCCTTCCTCGTACACACTGGCACATGGCTCTTGGGCCTCGTGTACAACATCAGCCAGGGCCATGCCATAAGCAGACAGAATACCTGCGTACCTGGAAATGAAAATGAGCATTTTGTTGACATGTCAACTTTAGATGAAAATACAAAAATTGCTTTCGTTTTTTATTTGTTATTAATAATGGTCTTGGTAGGGGATAGATGCAACAGAGCGAAGGAAAACTTGGATACAAAAGAAAATGGTTTCCAGGCTTGCACCAACATTTGAACTGAATCTGCTCTGGAAAATGGGACTGAAAAAGCAAGGACAGCAACAAACATAGTGACACCAAAGACGACAACGAACACGACAACATCATCACATCATTGATACCCACAACAAAAACTAGGATGCAGAGGATGACTTCAAAGATAATAACAATGTCAACGGCACTGTAAGCAACCATGACAGCATCATAAACAAAGACTATAACACTGATGCACGGACAATGATCAGGAACTAAGAAGTCAAAAATATTCATTTGACTTCACTGTCGACACTGACGCCACCTCCAAAACCAATGATGTCAACGATATTGATGTCCCTGACAACAATCATGACCATGTCACAACGAGGCATAAGACGATGACTCCTCTGACACTAAAGACGACGACATCATCACATCATCGCCATCATCAAACATTGGTGAAAAATTCTCAACTGAACAAAAGTTTATGCAATGGGGGCAACTAACAACATAGTGAGAAATATAACAACAGTCATCATAAAATGTTGAAAAAACATTGAGAATCTCGAATAATTCATGACCAGTAAGTCATTGTGAGAAATAGATGGCACACCCCACAAATCAATTGATGAGATCTATCTACAGCATCCAAAGTAAAGAAAACGACCAACTCGCAATTGGCGAGTCGGGTAACATCTTAGCTCGCCATTTCGGATTTGAGGTCGCCAAATTTAAGTACTTCAGACGTCCGATAGGTGTCGCTTGTGCTACCGCTTGGTGGCAGACCAGGTCTCTTCTCTCTTTGTCGCAACTGTTTTGTTCCCCGACGGTCACCACTTTCTCCTGGTCACCTCAGTAGCTTCTACTTCCTCCCCCCCCTGTAGTCATNCCCGCCCCCCCTGTAGTCTATAACGCTTAATCGTCGTGAGAGACCGTCCGGAGTTGGTATATGGTGCAACTCGGGACGGTCTGGGGTCTACAGAAAACTACAGTTCAACTGAGAGTCTACACCAATGTGATAAACGAGAGTAGATCTACTTGCTGCGTCAGCTGCTGGTATGCTTATCTCTTTTATGACACACAATGTGTGACTGGGCAAAGCGTTTTCAAAATAATGTGGATAAATCAGTGGAGTGCGAGACCCCTGAGGTCACTGTCAAGTCCTCACGGCAATTTTACGTTATGATTATTGTCTCCCCCTCCTCCCATCACCACTATTTCCTCTGGCAACCACTATTCCATCCCGTCTATTAATTTTGTCTCTGGGCGCCCTATTGGCCACAGGATTTGGTACAATCCTGAGCCTGAAACTGGATGCTGCAAATTCTCTTATCGCCATTGCCATGAAAAGCAGACGAGGAAACCACAGACGCTTAAATCCCACTTTACCAAAGTTCACTCACGGCCTGTAGAGAGTCGCTTGCTCTCCTGTGTAGGAGGTGTTGTTCGAGCGTATTATTTTTCAAGCGCCTGTGGATTAACAAGATTGACAAATGGCAACAAAAGTTGACCAGCGCTGAGCGCTTTTCACGGGTCGTTTTTTATTGCTGTTATGTAATAAGTGCTAGTTGATCAGTTTTGCAAGTGTAGGAACGGCAATGTCATAAACCGAGGTCGCGGTTGGCGAGTTGAGCAACGAAAAACTGAAGTCGCATTTGGCTCAGGCCGCTAATGGCAATTTCAGCTCGCAAAATGTGAGCTGCTACTCGCCAAATCGGATCCTAATCTACATAACAAATTGCTGAAGAATCTTTTAAAGAACCTCGGAGGTACAGCTGCATAAAGCAAAAAGTTGGAAAATGGCCGACAGAGTAGCATGCTTGGCAAAATTTTGTATCACCATGTAACATTGACTTATCTAGTTCACAAATGTACATGGGAATCACAAGAAAATAAAGCATAACAGCAACTGAGTTGAAATACAACAAAAATGTATTAAACATAATATAACGAATTGTAAAACAACACAGACTAAATTCTAAGATTAACCCATTAACATAAATAGTATCAATCCACCAGAGACCTACTTGTGTATTAAGACTGTTGACATTCCCAGCGAGCGAGCTATAGCACAAGCATGCTGACCACCGGCGCCACCAAAACAAGCCAGGATATGGCGCGAGGTGTCATGACCTTTAGCCTGAAAAAACAATGAATAAGATGAAGACACAATATGCTTGCCCAGCATTTATGATAACAGGGTTTTCAGTGTTGAAACATCTTTTTCATCAACTTAGGATGATTTTTGACCGCTGTTTCACTCAATAAAAGGCATAACAATTTAGATCTTTCGTAATCATTATCAATTCTTCATCACAGCGTTTCATTGATGTACCGGTTGTCGGCAGATTTCAACCAATAGCCAAAGTTCATGACCAACTATAACAAAGATCGGATGTCCTACCACAGAATACAAGAATGAGGTGGTTTGTTACACGAACAATTATAAACTGGAAAATGGCCAGGCAGGTGCTGGAATTTGTTCTCCAAACCTTCCTGTTGCAGATGCAGAAAGCTGGGTAACCTTCTGAGTCTTGGTAGGTTGAGCATAAGACATGTCATTCAAGTGTTGATGAGTCACGGTAACTTAGCCTGACCAGATCACTGGGCATATGGGGAGCACAGTGTGTCCCATGTGTGGTACTCATCAGATGTTGAAACCCCTAAACACCTGGTAGACTCTTTAATGCCTAGCTTTTTATAGGCCAAAGAACAGCCTACTGTTACATGCCCACAGCATATACTGCATGGCAACAAATGGAAAAATCTGACCATTTTTTTAAGGAGGCAGGTAGACTTGAAACCTTCTTTCACGACGAACAGGGCTCTCGTGTTAGGTGTTTTGTGAGGCCTGCGCACATCTGATGCACTGTACTCTTATTTTTATAACAAAGATCATCAAGCGAATTGTTTATTCAAACCAGATTTAACCTGCGTGAGCGCTCTGATTGGACGACACATTGCTTCATTGGCAACACGGATGAAACCCATGGCAACCTCTTCCACTGACTTTGTACCATGTTCACCAGTTTCACTAAGAAACGTATTCACCTGCAATATCAAACCATTGAAACAGTAGGTACAGTGAAAGACACATGGACAATGATACCGAACAGAAATTTAACCTTCACCTAAGCGATACGATATAGACTAAATCAGCTGTATAATAATCCAGCTGGAGTATTAATCATATTTATTATGTGAAATTCACTAACATGTTATAGAACATAGAGTGTAGTTCACAGTATGTCGGTATACATTTACAAATTTATTTGAAAACAACACTTCAATGCGCCTCAACCCCTACCTTTACCTAGTATGTAAAACTATGCTTTTTCTCTAAACCCACTAAATTCATAACAACCAGTTGTTTCACTATGCTCTCAATCCAAACTATACCTCTTGGGTCAACTCTTTGAAAGCTGAGAGTGTGGCAGCCCTGTCCAGAGGCTGGTCCTCATTCTTGCCAAAGATTTTTGGAAAGTATTCAGGAAGAATGCGGCCCAAGGCCAGATTGGCATCAGTGACAGCCAGTGGACCACCTGAAAAGGTGACAAAACACTTCATCACAACTTACTCCATCTTTCAAGAACAAAATGATAACTCCGAAGACAGCAAAGCCGATTAAAAAGGCATAATGTCAAGGACACATTCCTTAAACATTGGTCAGTAGTCCAACACTTGCAGAAAGTAGTCTTGGTTGACAGAGTAGAAATAAGGAGTTTTCTCCCATCACTCAACTTTCTGGTCCAGCCATTCAATCAACTCTTTGGCCAGCCAATTTGCTAGTGTGCGTTATTAAGGTAACGAGTTTACTTACAGAATACCAGCCTTGGTGCAAAGCTGTATACTAATATAAAGCTTTGCACCAAGGCTAGAATTCTGTGTACTAAATATACAGCTTTGCGCCTATGTGGGTAAAAAACTGGTCAAACAAAATCTGACTAACTTACGGTCATTAAAAACTAAACTCTTCCCTGAGCAAACTAAGTTATTTACCAGCAAAATTGGCTTTCTACTGCTAAAGTTGTAGAGCAATCATTTGCGTCAGCTTTCAGCACCATGAAATAATGTGTCACCAATTCGCCAGTTTCGTTTTCCCCCGATTTTTCAATCAACTGTTCTTCTTCCACAAGGTTGCATACATGTCACAACAAGTTATCGGAACTGTTTTCATTTCGTGGCAAGTTTTTAGTACTTTAATACCAGCGAACCGAATTCCAGAATAAATTTTGCTGCTGCAAAGCTGCCATCATCTCCAGAGAGATGTCCCAAAATTTTAGGAAATGGCGTGTGCGCGTGTCGCAAGCGTACTGTTTTCAAAACGATGACTTTTCTTTGTTACAAATGGCGGAGAATTATGCAGGAAAATGATTATTAGATTGATTTTTACTTAAACGGCTGCAACGGGCAAGGTGAGTGTCGGTTGACTAAATGATTTTGCAAGCACTCACCCCCGCCAGTCATTAGCTCAGACAACATAGGAATATAAGTTTCATGATGAGGTGACGAGCAAAACTACCTGGGCTGTGCAGTATTTCGGGGTCTAACAGAGCTCAACACACAGTGGTACCTAGCTGTATTTTGATGACAGTCTCCATACAGCTAGCTAGCTGGCTAACAGAATACTTGCCTTTGACAGGTGATATCTAGCAAAAACTAGCCTTGCGGAAAGCTCCCCAGCACTATTTCAGGAATCCTTGCCATTTTTATTTACAATTTATTTGACACATATTTCTGACTTCCACTGTCACAAAGCACAGGATACTTACCTTTTTTGTAGCAGACTGGCCCTGGGTGAGCCCCTGCTGATTCAGGACCCACCACAAACATGCCAGACCTGAAGAACAGTCTAGATCCACCACCCGCAGCCACTGTATTGATGTCCAGCTGAGCACAAATGGAAGATAAATGAGCAATGAACTAAAGTGCAAGCCAAAAGTATTCAGATAAAATGACTCAGAATTACCCATCTGGGCGGAAGCAGAATTAGTTGTCTGAGTAGTCTCCCCTGATGACTGAGAATGGGGAATTAACAGAGAAGTTAGAAAGGAGGATAAGCCAATTGGCAATTAGAATTTTGCACAACAATTGTCAATAAGTAAAGTTATACCTGTAGCCATCCTGGCATCCATTCTCTGAATAAAGCTTGAAAATGAATGGTGGATGATGTTTTACTACCGAAACATGTCGCTGCATTATTTTATTCAAACTTAATGTGTTTGTCAGTGCGAGATCTTTTAGTGCAGTTATTTACGACTTCACTGACAAGTACAATAGTATTACCAGTCAGTTTTGCTGTTAACAGAATTACACATAATGACGAGGAAACACTTTTGCCTTGTACTGTATATTCATAACAAAACAGCATTTGACAAAGAATTCAGAAATGCTATTGATTTATGTTCAAATATGTTATAACTTAACTTTTATTTTTAACACCACAGCCCAGTCAGGCTAGACACCATCTTATTGAAGATTAGAGCAATTATCGAACAAAAGAGTGCTGGCCCTCCAACCATCGATGCCAGAATGGAGTTAATTAGTCGTGTAAGATATTAGCTACAGAGGTGGTTTTCTCATTTTGTTGTTGGGCTATAGAAATTGAACAAGTTGGGTGCAATGGAAAATGCCATAATGCTCTGAAATATGAATACTAAGAAATGGTTTTACTGTGAAGTAGTACAGCATTTTGTATTCCAGGAATCTCAAAGTTTCTTTTTCAAGGCACAGAATTTAAAACAAATGACACAGTTTACTGTAATTGAAGAGATATAATGATGAATGGAGTTTTTCATCCTCTGCACAGTTGACTCACTTTCACATGTTCTACAGAATAAGCATTCTATGTTTCAAAGCACAATGCCCACTGTAAAACACAAATATTTGTTCTCCATTAACCTATGTACCTGTGGTGCTTGCATAGACACCCCTGCTGTTGTACTCTCAAACACATGCTCATAATGACCAGCATACCGACTGACATCTGTTGACGTACCTGCAAAACAATCCAATATACAGTCAAGATCAATGCACTTGTAGCATAACTATTTCAAGCATTCAATCTCCTCTGAACGTTTTAATAAGAGTACATGAAGACATCTTAATAATACACGGGGGCAAGTGTATGCATGCAAAACAACAGATGAGTGCTGACATCTTTTGATTAAAGTTATTGGTTGAAATTTAAAAGGTGTAGAGTTACCCGAGCTCACTCTGAGTAGTAATTAGGCATTCAAAGGGTATAATATGTGAAATTTGGCTGTACATTCCGAAAGTTCAAGTTTAAGATTGTCTAAAGCACACTACACTAACTAAATCTGTATGTTTGTACCTCCCATGTCGAACCCAATAACTGGTGTCTTGGTTTCTTTTGAATACGAGGATAGTGCATAACCAACAACGCCCCCTGCTGGACCAGACAAGATAGCACGAGATCCGATAAATCTAGAAAATGTAAAGAGAACAATTTTAAGTTACAAACATTAAGTTAATTTTATATGTGCAAAGTTTAAAACAATTACTCACTCATTCCCCTTGCCTCATCATTAAATTCAAGACTTCTTTTACTTCTCATATTGCATAAGTCAAAGAAGTTGGGATATGTGGCACTTTTGATTATGGTCAAAGGATGGGATGACTGCAGTGTAATGACTTGTAAAAAACCTGGTATTAAAAGTACTATTTTGAATACTTATACTCAATCAGTTTTACGCTATGTACTATTTGCTACTGAGAGATATCTTTGCATCGAATTTACGTAATTGGATAAACATTCTTCAATTTTGCAATTGAGGCAAAAAGGTGAATCTGATTTTGCCAAATTCTTCAACTAAAATGGAAGAATACAAATCCTTATTTATTTTCTACAAAATTAACTGCCATAATTGACAATTTTCTACTTTTCAAAGCCTGGTTACGTTGCTGCAAATAACAAAAAAATTAACGAACGTTGTTTTATCACATCCAGACAATACAAATCAAGTTAACAACTGACTAAAATTTTCATTATTTTTATTATGTAATTTGGCAAAATAAGACTTCACAGGTGAATCCATGTAACAATTAATAAAGGATTTTATTTTGTACTGCACAACTGTAACATAGCATTTTTAGTCTGCAGTAAGACTTTGAGTTAAAATAGAGAATTTCACTTTTGCTTGAAATAACCAATATTTGCCAGAGATCTCCAAAAAGAGTAACCGTAAGTGCTCCTTCAGAAACAAGATGTGGAAACGTCCTTATGGGGCTCTTTCAGAATCTTTTGTGTGCTTGAAACAGGCACATATGTAGAAAATGTGGGCAAGATGACACTGACTTTTCTTGATTGTTGAACTACCAAAAATGTGAACACTAGGTGGTAGTTGAAGTCCATGACCAAGTAGAATGTTGTGGTGAACAATAAAAGTTTTTGAAAGAGTCCCAATATATTTTTTCTGATAGAGATCCCACAGAGTTCTTTCCAAAATCCCCAGTGCATTAAGCATTGAAAGGCAGGTGGCAATATACTGACTTGTCAACAGGTGGCAGTATAATGACTTGTCAACAGGTGGCAATATACTGACTTGTCAACAGGTGGCAATATACTGACTTGTCAACAGGTGGCAATATACTGACTTGTCAACAGGTGGCAATATACTGACTTGTCAACAGGTGGCAATATACTGACTTGTCAACAGGTGGCAATATACTGACTTGTCAACAGGTGGCAATATACTGACTTGTCAACAGGTGGCAATATACTGACTTGTCAACAGGTGGCAATATACTGACTTGTCAACAGGTGGCAATATACTGACTTGTCAACAGGTGGCAATATACTGACTTGTCAACAGGTGGCAATATACTGACTTGTCAACAGGTGGCAATATACTGACTTGTCAACAGGTGGCAATATACTGACTTGTCAACAGGTGGCAATATACTGACTTGTCAACAGGTGGCAATATACTGACTTGTCAACAGGTGTAAGCCCACCATCAGACTGCATGAACAGCACTCGCATGTTCTGAAACAATCAGAAAAGTCATTAGTATCTCTCAAAACATTTTTTGCACCATGCAACACACTCGTCATCAATTCACAGTTTGAAAATTACCCAAAATTTAGCACAGACTGTGACAATACCTTGAGTCTTAATTTCAGCTACTATTTACTGTACGTGTATGCCTTTTGAGAGTGTGATTCGACATGTCAGTGGCAGATAACTACACACAAAACCACAAATTGTTCAAAAATGCTTTTAGCCAATGCTATGTCTTCATGGCAACAACAGGCATACAATTATTAGTTAAAGCCATCTCATTATATGAATCTTGATAACAAAGTTGAGCATTAAGTCGGGTTAATCATACAACTCACATCCAGTCCATTCTTGAAGCCAGAAGCAAATCCTTTAACATACGTCTTAATGTGCGGTGTGAGATAAGCATCAGCCGAGGCTGTGTATCCTCGTGGTACCATGCGAACCATAGGCATCACCTGATATGACAGCGAGACCTGTTCAAAGCCCAGCTCCCTTGCAATGGCACCAACTTGATCTTCGTGACCATGAAAGCTGAGAAAAATGGTGACCAGTAGGCTAACATTCTCTTGGTAAACCAAGTGACTTCCCAGGGCATTGCTTGATGGGAGTGTTAGTTACACTTGGCGCCAATGTTTTCTTCATCGCAGGTTACATTTGCTGAACACTGATAGTGATGTCTTGCTAACAAGACTTCAAACAAAAGGAAGTTTCCACAAGTTTTCTCACACAACAAAATCGGTGTCAACTTTAGGAAGACATGCTCTATATTTGTGTCTCAAGCATTAAAGATAGGATCTCATTCCTCCTTAACCAACTTTTTTAAAAGAACACATGGGGACACTCTGACGAACACGTTCTACAAACAAAAAATTGATATCTAGTTGCCGAGTACATCTTTAAGAATACCGAACATGAGTTCATAGTGTTTTGCACTTCATGAGTTATTAAAAATTTTGTGCTGCCTATTACAGAACAAAATTAATTGTAAAGAAATAAACTTTAAATAAAAATTCATCCTGAGACAATTAGTGTTAAATATAACACCCACAGTCACTGTTTTCAGTCAAGCAAAATACACACTTGATGCAGTGTTAACCCACCTTCCATCACAAAAATCAATTTTTGATTTCCATCATTTACTGTAAAAAAATTGGTCTCAAATCATTCCTTAGTGAAATTGGAGGCAATTTCAAAGCATCGAGAGACTAGGCTCTAAAAGTTAGCTTGTCACAGCATGTCATTTTATGTGCACAACACGGTCCAAAAATAATGGACATTCAATTCTCTGCAAACCTAGAAGTCACTTCTTTTCTGACTAGGAATCAAGTTGAGACCAATTCTACAGCAGTAAGTGGTCTAAAACAAAACTTTATTTTTTAGACAGAACAGAAGTTTATACTTGCTTTAAGACTTCATAAACAGGCTTCCAGATTCTGCAGGAATTGAACACCTTTAAAGGCAAAGTCAACCTTTTTCGCATCATTTTCAGTCAAAATAAGGTTCATTGATTATCCCAGATATATTTTTCAGTTAATTACGGCTTCTCGTAATGTAATTAATTACTCACGCCATACTGCAAAGAATTATTCGCCTTTTCTTTTCATATAGTCTGACTGTGTGAGCTGTCAAGTCAGTCATTGTTCTACCTTGGTTGCGATAAGTTCGGTCGTCGTTTGCTTTTGTTTACGAGTCAGTCAACATGCCGCACAGTTGCTGCGTACTGGGATGTACTCATTATAGTCTCACGTGCACTCTGGGAGTACCATTACATCGCTTTTTGAAAGATGACATGCTTCTCTGTACTTGGCTCATTCGTGTGAAGAACACAGCGTTAACCCGTCCACGCAACGTACAAAGCAGTGGAGAATTACCGAGTGTGTGGCAAGCATTTTCTGCCATCGGATTACGAAAGAGATAAGAATTGATGAAGGTCCCTGCAAAACAAGCCTGAAGAAGGGTGCCATATTGTTGCTGTTGATTCCCGGCAGTGCCCCATTGCCACCCCCAAGAAGTGCATTTTTGAAGTGAGAAGCCTCGCGAGCTGTGGCCACTGCAGTGACTGGAGGTACTTCGTCTACTGTCACCCGTGCCTCCTAATGTATGCCAGAGCATGTAATTCTGGGAACTAACAGTGATTCGCCCTGTGCTGTTGTCTCTAGCCCAGAGCCTGCAAGCAGCCTTGCAGCGATGTTGAGTAATGGGAGTGAATACAGGCCCAGTTCTACACTCAGTGAACATGCGCGCAACCAGCCTAAAAGATTGGAGGGATTGAATTTCTGAGAATGTGGACCTTCTACTAAAAAAGGGTACGTTCAGTGCTATCAGTTGTGCATTTGCCAAATTTTGGTAGTTCCTGCCCTTTTAGTGGACTTTTGTTTTCTATTTTTCGGACTTTTTTCTCTGAGGCGGACCTTTTTGCCTACTTCGAGCCCCCCTGGGTGTGCACATGGTGAGGATGGTCCGTCGTCCAGTGAACAGCAAAGGCATTCCATTGAGGTCAGCACATCAGTGCACACCATGCATTTGCATCAAGACGTCCCACCACATCTGCCTTCAGTCTCTGCCTCATTTCTTTCAACACCTGCCTGTGCCTGTGCGGACTCTGTCTCATTATACTCGGGTTCAAACATATACCCAACCACCAACTGTCCGTGAAAAAATTCCTCATCACCACTGCCATGAACAATGTCTCCGTCATTCGAGTCACTACGGTCACTGTGATATGGGTTGCCGAATCCAGCCATTTTCAGGTGGCTACTAACTAAACCATCCCTAAATCCAGTGTAATTGTGTTCTCTAACAACCTAGTTTGTCATAGAATACTTGTCAATGGGAAGTGGTGACGATAATTTTAGAAAAACAGCACGAAAATAACAGTAGTACAGGGGCGTGTTCCAACAAAACTGACTTAGCTACGACAAATCCTAAATTTTAGTAAATTTTAAAATAAAAGTTAAATTTGTCTCAAAACCAATTCAAGAAAGAGATATTAAGTTTGGATTAACTGTGTGATGTAAGTTTTGTCTTAAATTTCAGAGTGTGGAAGTTTCAAAGTTTGGAATTTAGGACAAATCTTAAATTTAAATCAAAAATGAACTTAAGTCAGTTTCTTGGAACAGGCTCCAGATCCTCACAGTAAACTCGAACACAGGACCAAATTGGCGCGAAATTCTTAACTCCCTAAACGTTACTTCCGGAGTATGGCATGAGTAATTAATTACATTACGAGAAGCCATAATTAACTAAAAAATATATCTGGGATAATCAACGAACCTTATTTTCACTGAAAATGACACGAACAAAGGTTGCTTTCGCCTTTAAGACTTTCAAATGATCTCCCGTAGTAAATGCATTTTACGACTAACGTGTAGGAATGAGCCAGAATTACTGCTAAACTCTTGATGCCTTTTAGCCGTACAACTCTAAGGTCTTCTATGAGCTTGCTAGTGTTGACAGGTTGCCAGATTTCCACCTACAAATAGTCAATAGACAATCAAATTATGTAAATAATTTATAGTGGTCGGCATCAGAATTTTTTTTTAAATCGATTAACCTGAAACCTTTCAGATTCAAGGCTTGATTCTGAATTAGTATTGACTGACATCTCCAACTACTATCGAGGTTGTTCACTATGACATGCAATTACGACCGAGGATTCATCAGATGACAATTTGAGAACGAGGTTAGATCAAAGCCTAGATGTTACGTTTCTGAAGTGAACAACAGAAAACGTTGCTTTATGCTACCAAATGAAGACTCGCTTGCAGTCAAGGAGACTTCATCCTGTTTATGTGAACTTTTAAAAACTTTTAGCAATTACCAGACAAATATTTGGTTGCAGCAAAGGAGATTTTGCTTCATTAAAGAGGATTTGTTTCAACCATATCACAGAATTCAATGTTTTTTTACTGACGTGATTGGTGACAAGTCATTGAATCGTTGCAATACTAAGAATTTGTTTTCAAAATTTTGAAAATGGCAGGTCTACTTGTAGCAGGTGATAAATGATTCTGTGAATCGTGATTGTCACGAGTCATCAATTCCTTCATAAAATTTTAATCCAAAAACTGACTAAATTCGGGCAGTGACGTGAAAGTTCACCTTCGGACATTAAAAAATCTCCTCATCTCACAGCATGAGTAAATAAAGTGTCTTATACATGACGATGCACCGTGACATACCAAATGATAAGAAGAACCAAATTAATGTTTTTCATTTTCACGTTCTGAGTCATTATACAGTAGTTTGAAAATGTGTATGAATTCACAACGATGTAAAATTTAAAGACCTAAAAATGAACAGGGGAATTTTTTTGTGAATAATTTTTCTGAAATGGTTGAGTGTTATTTTAGAAAATTGGAGATATACACACCACAGTCCCACTGTGATTGATTTTAAAATCTGTCACCCATGCAAAATAGTACTAGATTTTTACCAACTTCAGGTCTTTTGCGGTATGCCGGTACTCAATTTACCACGCACAAGCCTCCAGCCAGTGACATACCTTTTCCTTTGTGGTACCTTCAACAACTTGACAAGACTTGCCCAGCTGACAGGAGTCTTGATGCAGCACTGCACGTTCATCTACTTCAACCACATCTTCATACAGCACATCAGGACACACTATCTCCTGCAGTAACCAACAGCCACATTTTGTTTCCATGACATCAAGAGCTTTTAAGCTGGTTATATTCTCATTTTTTAATGTAAATTCATTTATGAGTTGAAAAAGACAGGTAACTGATGCTCACAGCTTGATCCTGCTTGTTATTTTGAAACTAAATAATTTACACAAATCTTAAGTTATGAAAAAGGTCAAAAATGACTCACACTTTGACATGAAGTGGAGAATATTAAAAGTACGAGCTTGCAACAAAGAAAGTTATGTAATATTGAAAAATATCACCAATCCAAGACACAATAAAGTGAGCAACTGAAATTTTATTGTCTAATTTCTTTCACAAGAGATATGTGGCACCAGATCAATGCTTTTCCATGTTCAAGTTCTTTTATCTTAGCTACCACCAGAAGTTTGAAAAATGAAGAAAGAGCAACTTTGCAATTATTTTTGTCCAAAATTGGTCAGATTTTACCATACTTCAATAACGGAAATTAGAAGATAATACATTTGCTACTACTCACAAGGTCAAATATGTTTGGTCTTGATTGATTGCCAATATGAAGTAAATCTTTGAAGCCTTTAGTGATGACAAGGGCAATTCTTTCTCCTTTCCTTTCCAATAGAGCATTAGTTGCCACAGTGGTCCCCATACGCACCCATTCAATGGACGAAGGATCAATGGGCTCAGTGCTAGGATGAGGTATTCCAGTATACTAAATTAAAACAACAACAACAAACATGGTAATACCACTGCATGCTGACCCCTACAGTGTAGCAAGCCTTATTAGAGATTCCAATATATTGCTGGTGATAAGAAAAAGATGCTATCATGTTACATTGCTCTACTTAAGTGTTGAATTACACAACTGACCATCAGTCATAGACAGTTGTACGTGATCATTAGAAGTGAGCTAACTAGTATCTGAATTAGCAATAAAACGTTTTCAGGTGATTTGCCAGCTTTTGAGGCTTAGTCATAGTACAACCAATAAACAAAAATTTAGAAGAAAACATTTGCCAACTACAACTGTCACACTGACCCTTTGGAGGTAAAAACTTAAGCATGCATTCTAATACCGCTTTAAAATGTGCATCACTCTCAGTACAGTCTTGGCTTTCTTTAAAAATATTGTTTGTTGCAACCACACTATATTAATTTTTACTTTTGATTGTTTTGTTTTAAAAATAACTGATTTCATTTATGTGATGGAAGAAATGAAGCAAAATGTTACGAGTGGTGCATGTTTTATAATCACCTGTGGTGTTATCAAGGGGAAACAAAGGCTGTCTCTAATTTACACCATGGTGATTTTTTATGCAGGTTGAAATTTGGGAAAATCAACAGGCATATCATTTGTCTGCATATAACAGAGAACCAGTGGTTCATTCTGAAGACAAAATTAAGACAGTGCCACCACCTCAACTAGCAGTAGAGACAGTGGCCATCCAATAGACCCTTCACACGTCGGAAGCTTTTCGGCGAATTATGCCTCACACTGATTACACTGTCGTGTTGCTATGAGTACCTTATGCAAATAGAGGAGCACCTTTGGAGGCTGTTGTGTCTTTAATTCCTTCCAACTCGAGCACTCCTTCATTCAGTTGCTCAAATCGGCAACTGGCCATGTTTACAATGCTTGCGTGTGCTTGTGCTAAGAGATATAACACGTACATTACATCTCCTGGCGCGAGAACACAAGCAAGCAGTATAAAAATGGCCAGTTGCCGATTTGAGCAACTGAACAAAGGAGTGCTAAAAAGTTTGATTACGGCCAGTACGGGAGTATATGTTCGACTTGGAAAGAATTAAAGACATTGACAGGCTACTAAGGTGTCTCTCTACTACAATGATAGCCTAATCACGGCAACATGACTTTGTGGGTTTAATCAGTGTGCGGCATAATTCGCCAAAAATTAGCTTTCGGAATATGAAGGCCCTGCATCACCATCTCTAGCTACTAAGGAGAGATGGTGGAGCAGACGGTGGTACTGTCTGGAGGCAGCACACTATGAGATGGGGGACCTGCAGGCAGCACACTATGAGATGGGGGACCTGCAGGCATAATCTAGTTTTTCTAACAAGTGAAAATTGTTCTGTGGAACCAGAGAATGCAGTATGACAATAACTAATTTCACACCATTGACTGTCTGATAAACCCCGCTACCCAAAGGGTCAAAATCGGGAACCATTCATTGGTGTGCCAATTATTAGTACCCCTCCCACCAACATGCATATTGTTCGGCACCAGGCGACATTTTTTCACTCAGGGTGCAAATCTAGATTTTTTTACGTTATGCAATCATATTGACAGAATTCCTTCACCTCTGACAGATATTTGTATGATGATCTTGTTTTAGCACAGGTAATTATGAAATTTACACATTTCAAAGTACGAAAAAATGTTAATTATGGCCAGAGTTATCCTTAATATAGCTGAAAATAGCCAGAAATCCATCCGATTGTTTCACTGATGCATTGCATGTTTTTAATACACATGGCATTTAATTAAATCACACATTTAATTGAAATTTAATGTTTATTTTTCATGATCTTAACATATTCTTCTTATTTTTTTTCAAGTGATAGCAGGGATCTGAAAAGTCAAACACAATTTTCAGGCGCACTTGCAAAATGGTATCAATGTTATGCAAAACACTAAAATTTGCATATGCTCCTTCTCTTACAGCCATGGCTGAAAAAGAAAAGCATTACTAGTGTTTTGAACTTGTATTTTTAATGGTTGATGGTATAAAGAATTTGATTTAGAAACCACAGATGTCTTGGTGATTGGATTCCTCAACCAAATAATATCACAGTCACCTAAGAAAAATTGTGTATGCTGTATTTCTTTGATGGTAGTTAATAGAATTATGCTTTGCTTTTGACAGTGATGTGACTCTGATGATATTTAAGTCCTGAGTATGTCTAAGGATTAAGTACAATCGCTACGTTTTATTTGTATACTCCCACCTTGTGAAGCATACACAGGTATGAACAGGGGCGGATCCAGGATTTTGAGTTGGGGGGAGGGGGCAGGGCAGAGAATTTTCCAGAATTTTACCCATCAGACATTCGCACCCCCGAACTGCCAAATGAAATCTGGGACAATTTTTTGGGGGGCATGGCCCCCCTTAAATCCGCTTCTGGTGAACCTAGTTTTTTATATTGATGTTCAGTGATTAAGTACATGAGTTACCAGTAATAAACTTTCTTGTTCCTAAGCCAGATTTAAGTCTTTTTTCCAAAATGGATGTGACAATACCAATGATGTATTCTCCGTAGCCTCCATTTTTACTTGGCGAAATAAATTTCAGCAAGTATGTTGCTCTTCCAACAAGTTTGTTTTTTTTTGTTTGTTCGCACGATACAGGTCGCAATTTTTGTCCGATCATCACGAAATTTACACATAACACGTACTTCCGGAAGTACCGGAAGCCTATTGTTTTTCGTCAAAATCGGATCCAAGATGGCAGCTGTGGCAGCCATTTCGTTTCCAATTAAAGGTTCAAATGCTTCTGGAGGCTAAAATTTTTTACGTAAAAGGCTAAAAATCGGCACAGTAAATGGACCGGAAGTTTGCTACAAGTATACCGGAAATTGTTTACTTCCGGTTAAAGATGGCGGAAATATCGGCGATTGCGCATGCGCACCTCGATTTTAGCCTAAAAACGTTTTCTCCTGTAGAGGGCGCATTATAAGACCAATTTCTTCGAATTTTTACAGGTATTAGTTTCTTATAACATGCTATTATACAAAGCCAAAAAACCAGAAGTTGCTTTCAAGATGGCGGATCTGGCGCATGTTGACCCATTTTCAGTCGTCTGGAGTGCGATTTTAAACGGGAAGAGAAAAGACTTGATTTTTTGCATGTAGATTCTTTAAAGTATATTCATTCAAATGGCCTCTGACAATTTTTTTCTCAGACTTACCGTTTTCGAGTTATTTGACTTTGAATTTCTTAAAAAAATGCAAAATTTCATTTTTTTCAAAAAATTTACGGAATTAGGCGATACCGTCAGTTTAGATAAAATTTTGAATGGGCTTTCAGAAGATGTTTTCCATTTTTCGCTAGGACGTCTACTTTTCGAGTTATTTGAGATTTTCTGATAACACTGTTCCCTTGTTGAGTGCTCTTGCTGCATTGATGTTGGTTTATCTTCTATTGAACTAGACTGTAGCCTATTTTTTATTGATTTATGACATCTAAGTTCATCATATAAATGTTGTGATGTTGTTCATCATCGCCACCACCATCGTCATATTCGTCATCATCGTCATCATCTTCGTCATCATCTCCGTCGTTGTCTTTTCCGTTAATTTGGCCAAGTGTCGCACAAGACTGTAGTCTTTTTCTTACTGATTTCGGACTTCTACGTTCGTCATGTGTATGTTATTATTACTTCTTTTTTTCATCCTCGACACCATCGTCGTCATATTCATCATTTTCGTCATCATCTTTATCGTCACCTTTTTGGTTAATTTCGCCAAGGTTCGCTCCTCGGAGCGCTTTCATTTTTGTTTGTTCGCACTCTACAGGTCGCATTTTTGACCGATTTTCACAAAATTTGTACACAACTGGTATCTCTGGAAGTACGCGAAGTCTATTGTTTTTCGTTATAATCGGATCCAAGATGGCGGATGTGGTGACCATTTTGTTTTCATTTAAAGGTTCAAATGCTTCTGGAGGCTACAATTTTTTACGTACAGGGCTAAGAATCGGCACAGTAAATGGATCGCAATTGTGCTACAAGTATTCCAGAAATTGTTTACTTCCGGTTAAAGATGGCGGAAATATCGGCGATCGCGCATACGCACCTCGATTTTGGCCTAAAAACGTTTTCTCCTGTAGAGGGCGCATTATAGGGCCAATTCCTTCGAATTTTTGCAGGTATTAGTTTCTTATGACATGCTATTATACAGAGTCAAAAAACCAGAAGTTGCTTTCAAATTGGCGGATCTGGCACATGTTGACCCAGCCGTGCTGGAGTGCCATTTTAAACGGGAAGAGAAAAAGACGCAATTTTTTGCATGTGAATTCTCTGACGTATACTCTTTCAAATGACCTGCAACAATTTTTTCTCAGACTTACCGTTTTCGAGTTATTTGACTTTAAATTTAAAAAAAAAACGCAAAATTTCATTTTTTTTCGAAAAATTAACAAAAGTAGGCGAAACCATCAGTTTTGATAGAGTTTTGAACAGGATTTCAGAAGATGTTTTTCATTTTTCGCTAGGACGTTTACTTTTCGAATTATTCGAAATTTTCTGATTGCGTTGTTCCTTTGTTGAGCACTCTTGCTGCATTGATGTTGGTTTAGCTTCTATTGAACAAGAGTGTAGCCTATTTCTTGCTCTGATTTATGACATCTAAGTGCTTCATATGAATGTTATGATGTTGTTCAGCATCATCACCATCGTCATCATAATTACGTCATCTTCGTCATCATCTCCGTCATCGTCTTTTAAGTTAATTTCGACAAGTGTCACTCAAGACTGTAGCCTATACTTACTGATGTCTGGCCTCTATGTTCGTCTTGTGAATAAATATCATAATTACTTGAATTGTTCATCATCGCCACCATCGTCGTCACTTTCGTCATCTTCGTCATCATCTCTATCGTCGTCTTTTCCGTTAATTTCGGCAAGTGTCGCTCCTCGGAGCGCTTTCATTTGTTATTTCAGCAGGCCAAATCTAAAAACTAAATGAGGATACTTCACAAAAAATTTACCTGATATTCCAGATACCATTTGATTCTAATAAAAGAAGTCTCGAAGCTAAAATGAAAACTCCATTTCTGAAACAAAAGTGTGCACCCTGAGTGAAAAATGCCTAGAAACAAACCACTCACCTGCTCCAATATCCTGCGAATGCCCTCTCGTGGTGCATCTTGGTAGTTGGCAGGATCTTCAGACAACAGTTTGTTCACCAGAACACTTCCGTCGGGACATCTGGCCCAGACGTCAGTAAAGGTTCCCCCTCTATCTATTGCGAACTGAAACTTGCCGGGCGCTGCACGAGTTGCCATGATTTGAGAATAATAGCTCAATGAACATAGGCACCAGGATTCAAGTACATCAGGAGAATAAAATGCGGGCAGCAACTCAACAACACTGAACGGCACCGGGCTACTTGGTCTATTATAGGCTAGGCCTATGTTTGACTTGGCGGTGTACTCCTGCAGTGCAACGAGGGGTAGTACACCGACACCTCCAGAGGTGACGCTGCGAACACGGATAGTATTTCCGGTATTTTCACACATGTGTGAAGAATGAAGACTTGTGAAGATTGACTTGCAGACCGTCACCAGTGCTTCTTTATTTTGGGTCTTAACTACAGAATATAATGGGGAAGAGCAAGAATAAGAAACACAAACCTAAACTCGAGAATCCGACCGGACTACCAAGTGTACAAGATGTGGCAGCGGAGGACCGAGAGTTGGCTTCCAGCGAGTCGGTGATCTTTTCGTCAATGGCTTCGCTTGTGGAACAGGTTAGTTAAGTGGTAAAATACTGGCGGAATAATTATCTGGCGTTTAACTTAATATGGAGACAGAAGGAGGCCGATGGCACCGTGCTGACTTCTTGTAATTGTTGTTGTTGTCGTGGTGAAACAGGTTCGACCAAGTATTACTGTTAGTTATTCCAGAGTCGTATTCACATAAAAATAACGACTCATCACGTCCGTACACAACGGCGGTGAACTCCAGAAGGCCCAGATGATCTTGTCACGTGGTCTTCACATGTGACCGGTTACATGATGTCATATTGTGGGCTCTGCTGGGCTCTCCTGGTGTTAAGGGTTGCACCAGGCCAAGGCGAACGTTACATCAAGAAAAGGACATCACAACATAGAGACGCCACAGCCGAGAATGACGTCGACATTTATTACATTGTTAATGAAAAATGTATTCCTTTTCCGTGGGCGGCGCAGGACTGAAAAAAGTGGGGTCTAAAGCCCCCCCCAGCCCCCCTCCCCAGCCCCCCCCCAGCCCCCC
>NMRA01000456.1:267409-286598 GCA_002633005.1 Phoronis australis | reverse complement strand
TAGATGTTGAGCTTTTAACACAAACATTAACTTCACAAGTATTGCTATTTTAGAAATCTGAGTGTGGATGGCGGTGCTCAGGTGTGTGGGGTAATGGTCAAGGATGATGTCCTCACCCCTCTTGTCATGCTTTTTAAGACAGTAAGTGCCCTCTGTTGTTTGATATGCTCACCGTCTCTGTCTAGTTTGGTTGAGGTGAACAGTGCTGTTGGAGCAGGTGACAACAATTCCCTGGCCATGCTCAGTGGCGCAGGGAGGGGCCAGGGGGACATATGCCCCTGGACACTAGCAGAGGAGGGGCTCCAGCAGAGACCCAATAATGGACTGTACATTTGAGTTCATGAAAGTTTTTTTAGTTGATGAGCAAAAACAAAGTGCTAGCCAAAACCTTCCAAGAGCATTTCATGGGCATATCGGATGTTGCATTCCGAACGTGTAATGCTTTTGTTCATTTTTGGAGCCGTTGTTAAAGTCTCATCAGACTGAGGTGTTATGCCATATACGTATGCCAATGTTCTCCACACTCAAAAATTCAACCAGTTCGCGTTAGCAACCACAGTGTGCAGCACGTGCATATCATAGCGAACGCACAGAAATGATACCTTTTTATTCGAAATGTAAGAATCAGTTGCGTCGCGTGCTATTTAAACAGGTCAGAGGCAAAATCAATCAGGTCGTGACGACCTGGTAAAACAGATCATGGAGAAAAATGGTTCGCGTATTGGCCAATTAGTTCCATGATCTTGTTATTTGGGGAGTTCAAAAAGTGGTGTGGGTTGTAATGGACATTCCTTCATAACCCCATGAGGTTGTATCATGTATTCAATGAATACGCTCTTGTAATCTGTTTTTCTTGACAACTTTGCGATAGTCCAGCTAGGGGTATGTGATTGCAAGAGAAGAGGTTAATTTGATTTGGACTGACACATGTGGAAGGTTGGGTGTATGGCCACAAGAGTTAAATGACGCATTTTGGTATTGTTTCATAGGCAATAAAAAACGCTGGCTCTCTATATCACTGTCAGTGCCTCCAAGTTTGAGATACAGTCCTTTTAACTCAAAAGTTCTGGACCAGACAACATCAAACCTGTAGTACTGAAATCCCCAGACTCGGCATCTCTAGACTTTACACAAGGGCATGGTAATGAAGTATGGGTGGTCGGGACTGGGCATTGGGGGATCGTAGCAGGAAGAGGCATGGTCATACAGTTGTCACCACACCTTGTAAGTGGACCTGATCTGCTCCACGCAGTGGCGTTGTTCACCTTCACCTGTGTGGCTCTTTGTTGTTGTGGACTGACCACTTTTTTAAGTTGGCTAATGAAGTTTTTATCACTTAAAGCTGATTACTTGTTAAAGTCCTAGGCTTCTATTTCTCCTACGGAGCACACTCTAGCTTTGCACTTATTTTTACTTTATTTCTGAAGTACATATGGTCATGTTGATTTGCTATTTCCATTTTTAGTTGTTATGTTTTTCTAAACATTCTGAAAATTTGTGAACAAGTGCAAAAGGTGAGACTACTTATATAGCAAAATCCACTAACTTTACCGCGGTATTTACAAACACGTTGTTTCAGGGTTTTGGAGATATCTCAGCTGAAATTTGTGCTAAAGAAAAAGATGTACGAACTGACGCTATGGTGCAGGCAGTTCACCTGTTGTGGAATTTGTGGTGAGTTACTTCTTTCAGTTGTCTCCTGTTAAAGTCGGGCCTTATTGTTTTTACCACTGAAAATGGGCATTATTGTTGAATGTGATAGACTTCTTGAAGTTAGAATTAGGTTTGGCCTGTGCTATAAAAATAAAATCCATTACGTTTTTGTGAATGTATTACCAAGGCTTGACAGTTTGCCAAATGCGAACTTAGATTGATGAAACGAGAATATTATCAATTGGACGTCCATTCTGTTTAACTTTTGAGATGTAAATGCTGAAAACTATGCTCAGTTTTGTATGTGTGGATTTGACAATTGGTCATGCTGCACATAAAATTGTCCATTGACAAGTGTACAAAATGTCTACCTGGCAAAGATGGCTGCCAGCAACATTAAAATAAACTGTGATCCAGCCGTCATGATTTTCTTCATCATTTATCATGTGAACAACACCGTTTTTGAAACTCTTTGTTTACTACGATTGTTTTGCCAAATATCGTTTTGATATCCACTAATATCTCAATACTTTTCTTCGAAATCGGAAAACCAACGTGGCACAGCTGTCGTGAGTTCGTTAGCAGAGTTTATGATGTTCGATATGTTTTGGGGATCTGCTGTAGCCAGCACTGTGAATAGTGTCAAAAAGTCATTGTATGTGATTATACCACCATTCATTAATCCTCCAATTTTCTCTGAATGGAAATTTTCTGATTCGTAATCTTTATTTGGTTAATGCCTGTTTTCTTTAACAAATTTTGCCTTAGTTGCTCATGGTTACCAGCCATTGTTGTATTGATGGTGTCGTGAGCTTTGGTCAAGTGTCATTGTGATGTTAAACAGGACCCGTGCGAGGACGGGCTCTTAGTAATTGGAGTAGTTAATGAACGTGTGAAGTACAAAGAACAACAGCAAATTTGCATTGACCAAGGATTTGTGTATTTTTTGTGCTGAATAAGCATTTTGTCTGTTGCCTGAACACTTAAATTGTCTGGCAGGCAGATAATATATATTTCAAAACATGAAATCCGCGGAAAACATATAATGTATGTTTTACTGTACTGTTCTTGACAGTTATTAGAATGTTGCATTTTGATCATTAAAATTTGTGTGTTTAATCAAGTTTCTTGAAACGGAAAGCTCCGTAGTCAGTGGCTGGAGAAACTCTACAGAGTGGCACTGTTTATTTTCAGTGAAAATTGCGAGACTGCTGTTACAGTATTCAACAGAGAAGGTCTTGTTGACATCTTGTTACCGTGGCTGAATGTGGATCTATATGGCATCACATTATCTCTGGTTGTGGGTGAGTTGGCTCTTGTTTTGGGTTAGTTTGTCTGTTATGTTTTCAACATCAAAATTGTTTTACAAGTGAGCAACTGGTCTTTACTGATTTAACTGTACACATAGTCATGAGGCAGTTCCTCCTAATGTATTTGACTAACACTTTTTATAATTAGTATACTTAATTTTCCTTTAGCCATTTTCATCTAATAGTTTCCATTTTCATTAGAAAATATTTTTGCTGGAATTGTTAGTAAACTGCTCACGGGAATTATTAGTGATGTCCCAGTGTGNAAACGTCTGTTCTGGGTTATATCGGTCCCGGGACATCGGGTCTTTTATAACAGCTGGGAATCTGGGTTCATTTTCAAATAAACCAGAGCCAAGCCGGTATACTCTTTTATTTAGAACTGTCGCTGTTCTTTGAAGTGGTGCTCACGCGTGAGTTCACGCACTTGAATCGCTGGAGTAGGCCTACACTTTACGTTGGCAACAACGTGTTAAAGACAAATCATATTTTGCGCACGTAGCCCCAGAAACAAGTAAAGGGTTTGAGAATTTCTTGGCAACTAAAAGTAAAGACGTGACCGTCGTTTGGCGATTAATAAGGTTGTCATTTTCACTTTGGATGTCTTAATACGATAAAAAGGAGAAGCACATCTCGGTCTAAGTCACGATTGTCTGCCGGGACCACTTGCGCGCTAACGCCCTGCAATGCGATATCAGGGATATTGTCGTGGATATTTGGTACATGTAATAAGGGCATCTTATGTGAAAAATAAACGTTTTTGTCCACCACAAACTTTGGTAAGTTGATCGCATAATAATTAGTAGAAACACCGTTGTTTTGTGAAGTTTTATCACGTGTTAAGCATTGGCCCGAAACTTTCTTCGGCGAATCTGGGAATTTACAAAAGTGGCCGAAAGTGTTAGCCAATGAAACGCGTCAAAGATCGATTCTGCATATCCCATGTTCATGCGACTTGTTTACAAGTCATGGGGAGGGCTGTTCTCGGTTAGTGTTCTTTTGAACTTGGATTTGGCAACAACCAAATAACGGTCGGATTAACAAGAGCTGCTTTGTATTTGCCAGGTATCTGTTGAGAAGTGAAAAAACTCAGCTCGCATTCATTGGAAATTCCAGGTCGCATTTTGCGACTTGATACGAGCTGACAAAAATCTCAGCTCGCATTTCCAAATTTCAGGTCGCAAATGCGACCTGCAGCTCGTTATGTCGAGCCCTGAACTGGGCATTGGAGGATCGTAGCAGGAAGAGGCATAGTCATACAGTTGTCACCACACCTTGTAAGTGGACCTGATCTGCTCCACGCAGTGGTGTTGTTCACTTTCACCTGTCTGGCTCTTTGTTGTTGTAGAGTTGCCACTTTTTTAAGTTGGCTAATGAAGTTTTTATCACTTAAAGCTGATTACTTGTTAAAGTTTCAGGCCTAGGCTTCTCTTTCTGCTATGGAGCACACTCTAGCTTTGCACTTATTTTTACTTTATTTCTGAAGTACGTATGGTCATGTTGATTTGCTATTTCCATTTCTAGTTGTTATGTTTTTCTAAACATTCTGAAAATTTGTGAACAAGTGCAAAAAGTAAGACTACGAGTGGAAACTTCTTATATAGCAAAATCCACTAACTTTACCGCGGTATTTACAAGTACGTTGTTTCAGGGTTTTGGAGATATCTCAGCTGAAATTTGTGCTAAAGAAAAAGATGTCCGAACTGACGCTATGGTGCAGGCAGTTCACCTATTGTGGAATTTGTGGTGAGTTACTTCTTTCACTTGTCTCCTGTTAAAGTCGGGCCTTATTGTTTTTACCACTGGAAAATGGGCATTATTGTTGAATGTGATAGACTTCTTGAAGTTAGAATTAGGTTTTGCCTGTGCTATAAAAATATTACCAAGGCTTGACAGTTTGCCAAATGCGAACTTTAGATTGCTGAAAACGAGAATATTATCAATTGGACGTCCATTCTGTTTAACTTGTTAGACGTAAATGCTGAAAACTATGCTTAGTTTTGTATAATGGTAGATTTGAAAATTGGTCATGCTGCACATAAAATTGTCCATTGACAAGTGTACAAAATATCTACCTGGCAATGATGGCTGCCAGCAACATTAAAATAAACTGTGATCCAGCCGTCATGATTTTCATCATCATTTATCATGTGAACAACACTGTTTTCAAAACTCTTTATTTACTACGATTGTTTTGCCAAATATCGTTTTGATATCCACTAATATCTTAATACTTTTCTTCGAAATCGGAAAACCGACTTGGCACAGCTGTCGTGAATTCGTTAGCAGAGTTTATGATGTTCTATATGTTTTGGGGATCTGCTGTAGCCAGCACTGTGAATAGTGTCAAAAAGTCATTATATATGATTATACCACCATTCATTAATCCTCCAATTTTCTCTGAATGGAAATTTTCTGATTTCTAATCTTTATTTGGTTAATGCCTATTTTCTTTAACAAATTTTGCCTTAGTTGCTCATGGCTTACCAGCCATTGTTGTATTGATGGTGTCGTGAGCTTTGGTCAAGTGTTATTGTGATATTAAACAGGACCCGTGCGAGGATGGGCTCTTAGTAATTGGAGTAGTTAATGAACGTGTGAAGTACAAAGAACAACAGCAAATTTGCGTTAACCAAGGATTTGTGTATTGTTGTGCTGAATAAGCATTTTGTCTGTTGCCTGAAAACTTAAATCGTCTGGCAGGCACATAATATCTATTTCAAAACATGAAATTCACGGAAAACATAATTCATGTTTTACTGTACTGTTCTTGACAGTTATTAGAATGTTCCATTTTGATCATTAAGATTTGTGTGCTTAATCAAATTTCTTGAAATGGAAAGCTCCGTAGTCAGTGGTTGGAAAAGTATCTACAGAGTGGCACTCAATAGACTGTTTATTTTCAGTGAAAATTGCGAAACTGCTGTTACGGTATTCAACAGAGAAGGTCTTGTTGACATCTTGTTACCGTGGCTGAATGTGGATCTATATGGCATCACGTTATCTCTTGTTGTGGGTGAGTTGGCTCTTGTTGTGGGTGAGTTGCCTCTTGTGGGTGAGTTGCCTCTTGTTTTCGGTTAGTTTGTCAGTTATGTTTTCAACATCAAAATTGTTTTACAAGTGAGCAACTGGTCTTTACTGATTTAAATGTACACATAGTCATGAGGCAGTTCCTCCTATATGTATTTGACTAACACTTTTTATAATTAGTATACTTAATTTTCCTTTAGCCATTTTCATCTAATAGTTTCCATTTTCATTAGAAAATATTTTTGCTGGAATTGTTAGTAAACTGCTCACGGTAATTATTAGTGATGTCCCAGTATGGAAAACATTTCGACAGAGTTTTGAGCATTCCAGTGTTTTTCATTTTGCTCGATTACTCGAGTGCTGGACTTCGTTGATCGCTTTTACTGTTAGATTAGCCATTACCAGCATGATTAGTCATTGCCAATGTTATTTATTTGAGTTTGAAGTTGTTTTTTTTTTGAAGTTACTGAGTTTCTTTTTAAGTTGTCATGAATCTGCCTCCTGTTCAAAACGTTTAAATTAGACCTCTTCTATAAAAGAGGCTTCAAGTTGTACCTTGCTCAGACCAGCATAGTCTTTTCTTGCGTAACTAGAAGAACATGCAAGACTTC
This sequence comes from Phoronis australis, assembly GCA_002633005.1. Lineage (NCBI taxonomy): Eukaryota > Metazoa > Phoronida > Phoronidae > Phoronis > Phoronis australis. The sequence continues at coordinate 279,994 of NMRA01000456.1, read as the reverse complement.
TTGAGATATCGCCAAGTATTACAAGCGAAGCACGTAATGACACTAGCTCCCTCAGTGAAACTCTTGTGTCTACAAAACTCTACCCAGTACTATGCTGGTACGTGGTGATAAATGAAGGTTGTTTCGTACAGGGCTTGGAATTTTCCGCGGAAACGCGGATTTCCGCTTTTTTCAAATGTTCTGTCTGCGCATTTTATTATATTTCCGCGTAAAAAATTGGATTTGATATAAAATTTCCGCGGCAAATTCTTTTCTTACCGCGGCGTTGCTGACGACGTTCACCTCGAAAAGCGGAAGTTGCTCTTTATGTTTTGGAGGAACGTAAATTTTTTTAGTCCTACCGATTTTTGTCGGCGAAAGGTTCTCATCGAGTATTTCAAGGCTGGGTAGCGCGCATGTTTTGGGCCGTAAAAGTTTCTGCATTTTTTGTCATTGGTCATTCCAAGCCCTGTTCATAGAAAGCGTGTTCATAGTATCTTTAACCGTTTATGTATGTGGCTTTACTTGTCATCTGGATGGTCATTTACAGCTCAATGCTTACACACAGTAACGGAAGATAACAGTGAGATATCCATTAAACTCGGCTCAGATCACAATGTCAGCCAGTTATGTACCATCATACAGACCAAGCACACTTCTCCTGCACAACTGTTGTTTAGATCTGTGGCCATAGGTAGTTGTTTTACACTATTTAATTTTTAGGTCAATTATATTATTTCCCAGATATCTCTCGGCTCTTATCACTATTGTTTTTATTCCTGGGTCTTTTTCCATGTATCTAAGTCATATTGAACTGACTAAATTGTTGGTTGTTTGCAAGTCATAATTACTGTTAAAACTGTTACGCTGTTCCTTGCTAATACAGCCATGTATAAACCACAGCACAATTGTTGGTAACATTCCGTATTCACATATATACATGAGTCCGCTGTTTTGACAAAATTCAATTCATCATTCTCAAGGAGTTCACCAAAACCCAACAACAGGGTCACAAGGGTTTTGGTGAACTCCTTCAGAGTGATGAATTGAACTTGGTCAAAACGTTGGACTCCTGTATATATGTAAACACAGAATTTTAACAACAGTTGTACCGAGGTTTCTACTGCTTATTTTGCCCAAAACCAACATCGACAACAGTCATGTATTTAGTAATATTTTATGCATTAACATGAGTTGGTTAATGGTCAGTTTCTAATCGGTAGCATCTTTTCGTAAGTCTGTGACATGCTAAGTAAATCTTATAAGGCCTGACATCTAGGGAAGACCAGGGCTAGATTGGTTCTTTTTCAAATGAAGTCATAGCGTGGAGTCCTGTTACTAGTAAAAGTAGTATTGTGTTATATCTTGTAGGGTTCAAGAACATAAAATGAATGTTGTATCGTCTTGAAGCGTGTTTCTCTGCTCATAGAAAGAAGTGAAATGTAGTGCATCTTGTGAGAAATAAAAATACAGAAACTGAAGTGAGAAATTTGGTAACAGTTGACGAAGGGGAACTTATGTTTCCTATTCTACTGTGTACTTTCAAAAGTCTTATTGTAAACACCACAGTGATTTCTGACCATTGGTAGCAATGTTGCTCCTTGCCTTTAGTGCCAAGTTGAGCCATTTTCCAAACAACCCCTGAGGCCAAAGTAGCCCTGGTCTCCCCTGATACAGAGATACCATAGAATCACACGCACAATCATAGCATCTTTCGCACGAACCACCTGCAAAGCTATGAATCGTGCATATGAACCTAAAAATCATGCGCATTAACCACAAAAATCATGGATATGAACATAAAATCCTATACACAAGCTTCGAATCACACGCACAAACATTTTATCATTTGGTGGTTCATGCGTATGATTCGGGTGGTCGTGCGTATGATTTGTGTTGGTATGTGTGGTTCGTGTGCATGATTTTTTTCGTATTTGTGATTTTTGGGTTGGTATGCATAATTCATAGCTTCGTAGGTCGTTCGTGCGTGAGATGTGATGCTCTTGTGTATGATTCTATGATACCTCTGATTTATTTTTCGTAGGGTATGCATATGTTTTACTGATTGGCTATTATGATCTAATTTGAATACTATGCCGTTGCATTTAATTACCTGGGAATATTAAGGAAATTTGTTATTGTTAATTTGCAGGTATTTTATTTAACGTCAGTGAAGGCCAGTTATTGACAGCTCATGGCAGCATTTTACAGCATGTTACTCTCGTACTAGGAGAAATATTGGAGGCAAATGTCCACCAGATGTTAGCTAATCATTTTGAAACCTTAGAAACAACGGAGGTTAGTGGGTGAATGTCACAAGTTTGTGTATTCTGTCACCAGTAAGTACTGTGGACTGTTATATCACTGTTTTGATTTTTGAAGCTGTTCTATCTCCTGTCAGCTGGATTTTACGGAAGTACTGGTTTTATAGTTATTTGAAAGGATATCCACAGACTAATATAGATAGTAATTTCACAAAATAGTGGATGGCTGCAACTGTCAGTTCACACATTGCACTTTTACAAATGTGAGAATATCCAAAATGACTTTGCAATAATAGACCAGGCAGTAACAACAAAGGAGCTTAAAATTCGTTAGGCTTTACACATCAGTTGGTGCAAGCCCAATCTCAATAGGCAACTGACACACCACAGGTTGTCATNAAGGCCTGACATCTAGGGAAGACCAGGGCTAGATTGGTTCTTTTTCAAATGAAGTCATAGCGTGGAGTCCTGTTACTAGTAAAAGTAGTATTGTGTTATATCTTGTAGGGTTCAAGAACATAAAATGAATGTTGTATCGTCTTGAAGCGTGTTTCTCTGCTCATAGAAAGAAGTGAAATGTAGTGCATCTTGTGAGAAATAAAAATACAGAAACTGAAGTGAGAAATTTGGTAACAGTCGACAAAGGGGAACTTTTGCTTCCCATTCTACTGTGTACTTTCAAAAGTCTTATTGTAAACTCACAGTGATTTCTGACTATTGGTAGCAATGTTGCTCCTTGCCTTTAGTGTCAAGTTGAGCCATTTGCCAAACAACCCCTGAGGCCAAAGTAGCCCTGGTCTCCCCTGATACAGAGGTACCATAGAATCATACGCACAATCAAAGCATCTTGCACATGAACCACCTATGAACAGTGCATACGAACCTAAAAATCATGCGTACGAACAAAAATCATGCGCACGAACCACAAAAATAATGAATATGAACATAAAATCCTATACACAAGCTTCGAATCACACGCACAAACATTTTATCATTTGGTGGTTCATGCGTATGATTCGGATGCTCATGCGTATGATTTGTGTTGGTATGTGTGGTTCGTGTGCATGATTTTTTTTCGTATGTGTGATTTTTGGGTTCGTATGCATAATTCATAGCTTCGTAGGTCGTTCGTGCGTGAGATGTGATGCTCTTGTGTATGATTCTATGATACCTCTGATTTATTTTTCGTAGGGTATGCATGTCTTTTACTGATTGGCTATTATGATCTAATTTAAATACTATGCCGTTGCATTTAATTACCTGGGAATATTAAGGAAATTCGTTATTGTTAATTTGCAGGTATTTTATTGAACGTTAGTGAAGGCCAGTTATTGACAGCTCATGGCAGCATTTTACAGCATGTCACACTTGTACTAGGAGAAATATTGGAGGCAAATGTCCACCAGATGTTAGTTAATCATTTTGAAACCTTAGAAACAACGGAGGTTAGTGGGTGAATGTCACAAGTGTGTGTATTCTGTCACCAGTAAGTACTGTTGACTGTTATATCACTGTTTTGACTTTTTAAGTTGTTCTATCTCCTGTCAACTGGATTTGACGGAAGTACAGGTTTTACAGTTATTTTGAAAGGATATCCATAGACTAATATAGATATTAATTTCACAAAATAGTGGATGGCTGCAACTATCAGTTCACACATTGTACTTTTACAGATGTAAGAATATCCAAAATGTGTTTTACAAACCTCTTACATTTTGTAATTGCTTTTATCATTTACCAAACTGTTTCTTTCACAGATAATTTTGCATCTATTGTGTCTATTAAAATGCAGTTTGGTATTGCCCGTATTGAATGACAAATTTTGTGGAAGTGTCCTAATGAACGTGGTTATTTTTGCAGAAATGTGATAACAAAATGGAGTGCTTAGCTACCAATGGTGAAGACAATGCCGAATGCGCTGCTAACACCGCCACCTCTGGGGACAACATTGAATGTGCTGCTAACAGCGCCACCTGTGAGGACAACATGGAATGTGCTGCTAACACCGTGACCTGTGAAGACAACATGGAATCAGTGGCTAACAACGCCATCTGTGGGGACAAGACAGACACTGATGCTAATCCTACCAACTTTATGAAAGACATTGAGCATGTTGTTCTTGGTCAGAAGATTGCACTGGAGACCATTACCAATGTGTGCTGCCCTTCAGGTGTGTCATGTAAACAAGCTGTGGCCTCAGCTGTTGGTAGTGCATGACATTTACAACTTTATGAGTGCTGACATTTTTTTATTTTGTGAATTCACAACTTTCAGTTCTGACACCCAGTTTCATGAATTAAAGTGGTATTTTTTAACTTTTGTTAAGATTTGTTTCTAAGCTTTTGTCTATTGGCATACCGGTTTTAGTTGACATTATTGGTGATTTCAGAGTGTCTCACGTCACTCTAATATCCCTCTACTTGTATAATTTGGCCCCTGTTGGTATTTCAGAAGAAGACAATGATTGGGAAGATATGAACAGCAGTGGGGAAAGTAATGATGAACTCTCTGCTATGGGAGAGATGGAAGTAGAGAATAATTCAGTTATTATGGTAATTCTTAAATTTTATATTACAATACAATGTCTGGGATCTGATGCTGTGTTAAAATACATTTGAAGTTCTGAAATGGTGAATCCACAAAGCAATCGCTGTCATTCGCAAAGACCATTGTTTATCTGTTTACCACCAGGCTGCTAATTAAAATACATTTGAAAGTGAAATTATAAACAGTTTATCGTATTTTTGCTCAAACAACTTCCTGCTGTAGTGGTTATGTGTACCCTTAATTAGATTAATCAGTTAATTACTCTAGAATGCTATGCATTTAACATTACTAAAATATGGTAGAAAATTTCATGATTACTCCATTGATGATGTCACACTGTTTCTGGCTTTTGGTTCACAGTCAGAGAGTATGTGCACAAGTAGTTAAAGGAGTTTACTAGAATCAGTGCAGTGCATTTCTCAACTAAACTGGAATCAGCACATTGTATTTCTCAAGTTTACTGGAATTAGTGCTGGGTATTACAACCCTTGTCATTGTTTACTGGAATCAGTACATAGTAATTCAACCCAATCAATGTTAACTGGAATCGGTGTTGGGTATTTCAATTCATTTGAAATTTATGGGAATGGGTGTTTGGTATTTCAACACTCTCAATGTTTACTGGAATTGAGCTGTTTCAACCCGTTGAATGCTTACTCTTGATAGAATGACCGGATCATTTTCAGTCTGGATTGTGCGTACCAGCGGAAGTATACAGTGCCTTCTCCAACAGTGACCTACTCAACAAAGTCCTGGTGAAAACTAGCTCTGTGGACGAGACTTTGGCAAAACAAATTGAAACACTCAAAGATGGCTCTAAACTCATGAAAAGGTAAACGTATTTATGCAGCAGTACATGACAAAGGTGATCAGGCAAAATATCGCTTCCCACTCTTTACGACTAAATCTGCTGAAAACAAAAATGACTTGTTAATTAACTGTTATTGCAGCAAAAGTCTAACTGCAGAATAGCTCAGCCACCATACTAACTTTGCTGTAAACTCCCCTTGAGTGTTTGTGCCATATCACATGTGTCCCTTGATGGACCAGTCAGAAATTTAGTGTGCGGATAGATCTTGTCAAGCGCTGTCTGCATTGTGAAACCCATTTCTTGCTCCAGATTACTTGTCATATGATGTTCTTTTACTGACTTGCTTTTTGCTGCACTTTTGTTGGGTTATCGCATTCGTACTACAGGTCGAGTTTTTTGTGTGATTGACACGAAATTTACAGGCAGTGTTCCATCATTTCAATAGCTCGATAAGTTAGCAACATCTTGTATGAGTTCTTCATAGTCCGGCCTTTAGGGAAGCAAAAAGTACATTTGTTTACAGTTTTATGTTTGCGTGATTGCATATTTGACATGCAGTGGGTGCATTTGATTGACTTCACTGATTGCGCCGGGTCAACCAGCTAAAACATCTGATTGGTCTGTGAGCCAGAAGTCTTCATGGGGAACCAATCAGATGTCTTAGCCAGCTGACCCGGCGGAGCCTCTGTCATTCATCATTACATTTGGCACGAAACAATGTGTGTTAAATTTGATGTCCAAGTGCAGAAGATTATCCCAAAGTGCATTTTGTACAATTATGGAGGAGGTTACTGTTTGAAATCATTCTTACAGTCTTTGTTGTGGTGATGGACATAAAACATTTCGGAGATGTTTCCAGTTTAGAATGGCTCAAAATGAGTCCTAAGTAGAGCTTTGTTGGAACTATGACTCTAGACCCAGCTGTATAAGTGTTGAATCTCTATAATAAAGCAAGTTCGAAACTATCTCTTGTGTCTAGTCAACGTCAGATGATTTTTAGTAATTTGTTGTATTTTGTCGCCAGCCTGACAAGTCTGCAGTGTAGAGGCCTCCTCTGCATTCATAACATGATCAGCTGTACAGACCAGCAGAACATAGGAGGATTGAAGATGTTACAACAGGTCTACTCAAATGTGTTCAATATTGCTACAACAGAACGAGGTGGGTTTAATCTTCCTCTGTTGTTTCGTTACAGGGCCCTCGTTCATCTAAAGGGAAAGGTGCCTGTGCTTTCTGAAAGGGGAATTTTTTGAATGGGGAAAATTCTACCCCCTGATCACCATCAATAGGAACCCCCTACCTATGTCACAAACACTCGGGCTCTGCCTCAAGTAGCTAAAACTAACATTTTGTGCTCTTTCAAATTGTTGCCTGACCGTGTGTGTTACAAGTGATTCAAATCTCGAGGTTAATTTTTCAGTCACTCGAGGGGAATTTTTGGGCCTCATGAGGGGAATTCATGGTGATTTTTTAAATATATTTAGAGGGGAATGGGACTATATTCGGCGCCAACATGGAAGGATTGAGGGTCCTGCATGTTTGTCTTGACACTTAAACGTAAGCTCTCTCTCTCATAGTTATTAACTTTAAAATGTTTCTGCTTGTTGCACTTACAGTTGTTACCATAACATTCAATGACATAATACTTCATACAACAATAAGAAAAAAGGCTAAAATTTAACAGCTTAAAAAGTAAAAGTGAAAAATACTACAACTGTACATTTTATGTGATAAAAGCGGTTATAACGTGTGGTATTATAAAGAACTTGTGAAGCTTAATGAGTAGAGTTGTTATTGACCTCATTTACACACCTCTGTTGGCTAAAACCACCATACATGTTTTTTTTTCTTAGCATACTAGGCAACAAACAATAAGCATACTGGAATTTAAATTTGGATTAAACCAATTCAGCGCAAACTAACAATAATGTTCCCCTGCATATTCCTTAAGATATTATGTAGTGTTTACTTTGGAAAGATTACCACCTGCTGTGTTAGAGGTCACAAGGTGTAGTGGGGTGCCTTGACAAAAGTTGCATTTCAGGATCAGTGGCGGATTTAGAGGGGGGCCAAGGGAGCCTTGTCCCCCCCCTTAAAATTCTCCAAGATTCCATTGGGCAGTTCAGGAGTGCCAATGTCTGACAGGCAAAATCCTGACTAATACTCTGCCCTTGCCCCCCCTAACTCAAAATCATGGATCCACCCTTGCAGATGCACATGATAGTCAGGGAGGACATTCACAGCCTGTGTAAAACAAAAAATAGAGAATATAAATGACTTGAATGCCCATTCCTGACAGACTGTGACAATCTTTTGCTCACTAATCAATGCAGAATTCATCACCATGGCAAGACGACACTGGACGTTACCTGAAAAATCAAGAATTGTTGGTGTAGTAGAAGCAAAGTTGCAGATGAGTGTGTTATTTCACAAACTGTTTCAAAGTTTGCCAATACCAGAAATGTGCAAAGAAAAGTGAGAAGTGGTCGTCCACAAAGAAAATATCCTTAGGGGACTGATATTGTGCCTACTGCCCTATGGAACTGTTTCCAGTAATCTGCCAAGTTAAAAGAAACCCCACGTTATGTCATGAACATCAACATTTCCTGCCAAATGGTACATAAATTTGGACAATGCACAGAAGTTGTATTAGGGCACGATAAAACAGCAAAAAGAATTCAATTGTCAAGGTGCCAATGAGCAAATGTTCTGTTCACAGATGAGTAACGATTTTGTCTAAGATTTTTTAATAAAAGAGCGAAAGTCTGGTGAAGAAGGGGTGAGTGCAGCGTCGACTGCACTATTCATCCACATGACCCCTGTGGTGGTTGGGAGTGTCATGGTATTTTTGATAACGGTCGAACTGATCTCGTGCACATTGATGGTAACCTGTCGTCTGCTCACTAAAGGGACACATGTTGTACACTAGGCAAGTGCAGCAGGCGTTGGCTCCACATTCATGGACTGCAATGCAAGTCCTTGTTGTGGCCAAGTTGTCGTCACGTTCTTGGATCAACGGCCAATTAACTGCATGCAGTGGTCTGCAAAGTCTGCCGACTTAAACCCCATCAAACACTTGTGGGATGAACTGGGTGGGAAGGCTCGCGAGCACATTATTGGAGCCATGCCACTTCAGCATGTCTTCCCTATTCTGGAGCAACCGATGAGCACGCTGTTCCACAGGAAATGATCAACAAATTTGTTTACGACGTATTTTTGCGATGTCAGGAGTGAAGGATGGCCAGGGGCTCTTATACACGTTACTGAAATGATGTATCAATGAATAATTCCCTGCTGTCATAGGCGGCTAATTGCAACTGTTGGATGCACGCCCACTCTGCGAAAATGAAAGCTCACTTAGTAATCGACGCTAATTTCATTGATTTACCATTTTTCTTCTTTCTAATTGTTTAACCTTTACAATAAGTGTGAAATCAAAATGGCAATTAGTTCAGTTAAGACATATCTCTTGTTGAAACCCAGTATACTTATTTTCTGTTGCCTAGTAAGTGTATACGGCATTGTTCTATTATGGACACAATTCAGTCGAGTTTTCGTCCAACCATAATCTTACAACTGTTGAAACAGAAAACTTATATCTTGTTTACTTTAAGAGTGTTCTTAATGTGTGCTCTTTACAGCTCTAAACACACTTGAACTTCTTGAAGCTGCTACCAGTGCTCTGCGTGCAATAGTACAGTCGATGGTTCAACTTGATACCAAGGTGAGTCTTATGTAGTTGTATAGTCTTTGGCTTCTAGATTTGTGTGTGAGATGTAGTCTCAATGTTTCGTGTGAACCAAAGTGGTATTCGGTAATATAATGATGTTTTAGGCTACATAAATTAAAGTGGAATGCTGGAAGATTCTTTTGGTGTTTAAATCGTCTGTTCTACACGCTTGTTTCAGGACATCGCTTTCAGTCCTAGTGAAGCCCAATTTGTGTTCGAGATTGGCAGCCAGTGTTCCGAAGCCCAAGTCCGTGCTAACGCTGTCCGTCTGTCAGCTACCATGGGCTGTATTTTAGCCAGACAACTTGTACCTGCTAATGTGGAACTACTGAAGGTGAGCTTCAACATTGTATTGTTTTATCTTAACTAAGCATTGTACTCATAAAGTTAGAGTAGTTGGCGTAATTTTAAATGGACTTTAAGACTGTTGAAGTCTATGTGATATTGTTTTTCAGAATTTCGGGTTATTTTTGGTGGAAGTTGCAAGCAAAGATGCTGAACTGTGGGTCTCGGCCGAGTCGCTGGATGCTATATTTGATGTGTTTGCTGAGGATGAGACAGATTCCATTGTTAAATCAATTGGTCTCATCGACAAACTACAACCACTTGTGCCTGTACTGAAATCAAAGGTAACTCACTCATTCTGAATGTTATACAAGTGCTTATTTGAGTATATTTAGAGGGTCACCTACAGAGGGTGCTCAGCTTACTGGTTTGACTTCAAATTTTTGTCTTATCTCCAGTGTTGAGATGGAACTACAAACAGTTCTTCCTTTAGTTGATGGCATGTGCTTGTGGTGCTGGTCAACTCGCAACAATTAGTGGGAATCTTGGACGAAAATAGGTAATCCTGATTGATGAACACTTGGCAAGGCATGTAGTATTCATGGCTATCAGTCCATAAGTCATACAAAGTTGTTAAAGGTATGTCTGAAAGAGCGAAGCTTTTGTTCATACTGTGTACCAAAATTTAGGTAGGTCAACTCCACGATATTTGCCAACTTCTTTTTGAAAGTTACTGTTGGTTCTTGAGGTTGATAGTGAAGCAAACAAGTTGCCTTTTAAAGTTTTTGTTAGTTATAAAAGTCTGAAAGGAGTAGTGGACAAATATGAAATCATCTGCAAAATATACTTCATTGAATTTCCAGCACCACACTTACCCAGAGCTCAAACTGTGAATACTCAATCATTTGAAGACCAAACATTGCATCTGCCTGATTTAAAAGCTGCCATAGTCACTGTGGCAGAGTGCATTGTGGGTGCACAGTGCTAAGCTGACTGATCAAGTTGACCATGCATCAACTACTTATTCTTGAAAAGAAAAATTTTGACAGCAGGAAGGTGTTTCCCTTGTCCAATTGCAGAGAAAAGTCAATTTTGATCGTACAAATCCAGTACTCTTACGTTTCAAGGGTATTATATAATTGGTTGACGTTGGCATTGGGTTTTTGTGCTGATATTTCTATATGCAGCATCACAGCTATTGCACACTTCAGCAAGAATTATAATTTCAAATAAAGGTCCTTGTGGAACCGAAAAGGCATACCTTGAGGTTGTTGGTGTATAACCATTTTGTCCATTTGTCCCGGACTTGGTTCACCACCACTGAGTTGCGCCCTCTGTTGTTGTGGAATTAAACAATAATATAACATGGGGATTCCTTAATGTCAAGGGGAATCCCGTAGCAGGTACCAGTACACCGCTGGGAGATCAAGTCCAGAATCCCTGTTCAGGCTTGGTCTGTGAATTTGAATGTCAATAGCTTCCGATGTCCTACTTTGCTTATCTGGATGTAAACTTAATGCAATGTATTGACAAAACATCACCAAAGTCCATTTGGTATAAAAGTTATTGTTTCTGTTGTTTTGGTATGAATGTATCTATTTTATCATAAATTTAACTGGAAAGCCATGGTCATATGATCCAATTAATGAGAGAAAAATCGAATTTTGCAGACTTTCTGCTTTCAGAAAATGTGTACTTTTACTGGATTAAAATTTATTCTTTTGTTGACAATTGTCTTCTAAATAAACAATTGATAAGTTCCACATAAGCTGAGAAGCTGTACTTGAGACACACGTCCGTGTATCTTTTCAGATATCACAGCAAAGGAAAACTCTAGGAGATCATCTTGCCATAGTGACTACAGCTAGAACAAACCTCATCCGATTTATTAAGTACAAGACTCAAAGATTGTGAGAAAGAGACTAATATGCTACAGTGTGTGTCTGTCATGGTTGACAGTCATATACTGTGAGATAGGGACTATGCTGTACTGTTTGTCTGCCAGGCTTGACAGTGGTAAACTATGAGGCAACTACTATGCTATATTGTGTGTCTACCCTGCTTAAGTGTCTGTCACTCACGCTTGACAGTCTCATACTTTTTTGTTCACTGTGTACGACTGTTTTCTAGGATGGTTGAAATTTCAAGAAGTTCAAATGGCAAGGCTGCTACTTCTTGGAAAAGAACCATTAACAAATGATACAGGTTGTCTGCTATAAATGAGAGGTTCACTGAGTTTGTGCTTAGGTGTCAACTCTTTGGAATCCAGTTAAATTTTGAATTTGAGAAATGTTTAAATAAATGCATTGTACTATGATTACTGTAGTTGTGAATGTCTCTTTGAGCTTTATGTATGAGGTGTCTCTTATTGGAATATTGGCAATAGTCGGGGATTTCGTCACCTGATCTGAACAGTTTCTTTTCCACCCTTTATTCTTCTAACAACTGTTCTTTGCTGCCACTGAGGTTGCGTACATGACAAGACAACAAATTGTCACAACTGGTTTCATTTCGTTTTTAGTATTTTTAAGACCAGCAAACCGAATTTTAGAACAAACTTTGCTGCTTCGAAACTGTCATCATGTCCCAAGAGATATCCCAAAATTTTAGGACGGCGCGTGTGACGATCATACGTACGTACTGTTTTCAAAACGACGGCAGACTTTCTTTGTTACAAAACTCAAAAGGCGGAGAATTGTGCTAGAAAATGACGTTTTATTAGATTGTTTTTCACTTAAATGACTGGCTTCGGGCAAGGTGAATGTCGGAATTGTTTCCCAGATTTTTCATGCACTCTGTCGGTCGACCAATCGTTGGATCTGCGATATGAGTTTCGCGTCGCTGGAGGTGACCAACAGAACTCGTATACGGCCTGTATGAAATTTCGTGGTCTGACTATAGTCTATGGTCTAATGGAGCTCAATTCACAGTATTACCTAGCCAGAAGCGGACGGATTTAGGGGGGGGGG